>QANZ01018986.1:0-11304 GCA_003254925.1 Chamaecrista fasciculata
GGTGGCTGAAAATTATTAAAATTTGGAATTTTAAAATTTTTGGTGGTCAATATTTATAAATTCTTGAATGAGATTCATGGTATTTATAATTATTGACAAAAGGCCTAATCTCAAGAAAAGGGCATGTTAAAATTGCACAGACCTAAAGTAACACAATTTTAAAGGAGTTTTAATTTGTGTGTTTTGTTACCGTGTTTGACAATTATTATATGAAGTGTTCATATTTGTATTGTGGGGTGTTGGATATGGCTCTAGGAGGTTTATTTCGGTAAATACGGCCTGCGTGTCGTCTCCCTCTACTCTGGATGTAAAATTTAAATTTCTGTTTATACCTCAATGTAACTGGGGTTTATTCACGTGTAATTTTTATTTTTCCTTTTAGAAAGGTTCTCTCATTGGCTTGGGAGAACTCTAGGGTAGATGGGCCATATCTAAACACGGTGTTTTTTTATGCATTTAGTTGTATGAGATGCGCTAGATGTATGTTTTAGGCTGCGATTTTAACATGCTAATTTATATATATATCGCGCTACCACGTATACGATACGAGCGTGGGATTTTGTATGAGATACAAAATCTAGGCACATGTTTATATGTATGAGATACATGGGGAATAAACATGTGACATGACTCGTTTAATTTTAAAAGGAGTTTTAAAATTAAACTATAAATCGGAACAATTTTATAAATAAAATCAAACCCTTTTAGAAAATTTAAGTAATTAATGCCATCGCTAAAACGCCCTGCCAAAATCTTGTTCATCGTAGAGCGGTGATCCAATGGGCTTGAGGATGGCGCATGAATGTGATCCAATGGGCAAGATTTGATCTTGCATTTTGGATTTCAAGATTGCATTTTGAATTTCCAAATTAAAGATATTAATGTAATATTTTAATTAGGAATTCAAAACCTCTTGACCAATAGGGATTGGGAATTCAAGATTTGATCTTGAAATTTAAATTTAAATTGCCTTTTAGTTTTTGAATTATAATATTAGTGTAATATTATAATCAAGAGTTGGAATCCATATTTTCTTTATTATAATTCCCTAATTTCATGAGTTAGGAAATAACTCTATTTAAACACACAACAAAAGGGAAGTCGCCTAATTCAATTCCAAGAGGGGAGAGAAAATGCGACTTGACCTATTTTCTAGAGAGAGACTCGATTTCTTCAAGAGAGAGAGAGAAAGTGGCGTCTATCTTGTAGAGAGAGAAAAATCAAGAAAACCCTAAAAGGTTTAGGGTGTGAGTGTGAGGTTTGCGCCACTTTGGGGAATTCAAGAAGGGTTCTTGAATTTCGCCACTTTGTTTTGGGAATTCAAGAAGTATTCTTGAATCTTACCACTTGTTCTTGAGTGTTCAAGAATTGTTCTTGAACATTCAAGATTCGTAGATACGGTTCCCGTATTCACTAGGGAAGAAGTGAAGGAGGCTAGCACCTAGGCATCTCCAAAACTGTTCGTGTGGATCACCGGCGGAGGAAGCACACTTGGAGTGGACTTCTCAGCATTGCAATCACGAAAGCTACCGATTGATTTGGTAAAATTCTAATCCTTCTTCTAGTATAGGCTCAATTAGTGGATCCTGGCAAGAAATCACAAAGCCTGCGCCATTTATTTTAAAGTTTTAATTTTTGCATCCGCTGCGTGGCGCTCTGTGATTTCCCAACAGTGGTATCAGAGCCACGCTAATTTTGGGTCTATATTAGTTTTTGGTGATTATACATGAGATGTATGATGTGTGTTTTACCGTTTTCAATTGTATGCTAAAATGTTTTGTGAAAAGATCCACCACAAAGTTTTGGAATCCATCTAAAATTGGTGCAAAAATATGTATGTGATACATAAGAAAAAAAAAGTCAATTGGATTGGTTTTATAATTATCTTAAAATTATATGTCTTGGTCGAAAACCCTAATTATATATATTGATTAAAATTGTTTTAATTATAATATATATAGGGTGGTTGAAATTTTTAAATTGAGAATTTATTAATTTGGGCCAATAATTCGAAATTCATGAATGTGATTCTTGAATTTTAATTATTGGTACAAGACTTAATTTTAAGAGGGCATGTTAAATTGCACAAACCCTAATTGAACACAATCAAAAATTTGTTTTTGTATGTGTTGTATGTTTGCCGTGTTTTTGTATGTATTTATATATATGAAGTGTTCATGTATTTATAAATATGGTGATTGGATATGGCTCTAGGTATTTTGGTAAATACGGCCTGTGTGTCGTCTCCCTGAAATTCTTGTTGTAATTTTATTTTGTTTATAATTTTATTTTGTTTATAGACACATGGCACAACTCGTTTAATTTTAAATTGGATTTAAAATTGAACCTAAAACGGAACTTTTAAAATTAAACCCTTTTAAAAATCTTAAGTTTTAATGCCATCAATAAAACACCCTGTTAAAATCTTGTTCATCGTGGAGCGGTGATCGCCTCCGCGACACGTATCTGCTTTGACCTTAAGGAGACACGGGTGAATGGGAGATTCAACGCAACGCCTGTTGAAATCTTGGTTTGTTAAATACGGTGATCACCTCCGCGACACGTGTTTAGTGGGCCTTGATGATATGGGGTTGGGCTTCGGCCTGGTTGTTTTGAGCCTAGCCATTCACGAGTTTTATTGTGTGACTTAATGGGGTTATCAAATCGGATTTGGACCTCAATGTTGGGAAATTCAGGGCGCGAGAACGCAGCGGAAGCAAAATATGAAATTAAAATTTAAGCGCCAAGCCCAAGATTTCCCGAACGGATCCGCTAGTTGAATTTAAAACCTGTTAAGATAGTGGTATACCTCACGAGTTCCAATCGGTTTGGTTGTACGGGGCGTGTCCTAGAAGTCCACTCGCAGCGTCCTTCCTCCGTCGGTGATCCACACGAGCAGTTTGTCGGGCACCAAGGTGCTAGCCTTCTGTTCTTTTCTCCAAAAGAACCAGGGACCAAATCTACAGTGCTTGAATTCAAGAACTCCTTCTTGTATCAAAAGGAATAGGTGGCGCAAGGAAGAAGAGAACACAAGAACTCTTTCTTGTTTTTCTTCTCTCAAAACCCTAGCTATGGACAACTCAAATTTTTCTCTCACTCTTGGAAAAATCGAGTTTCTCTCTCTAGCTATGGAGGTTGGCGATTTTTCTCTCTCTCTACAAGGAGGAAGACAAAATCACAAAAATGAATTAGGGTTAGGAGCTAGGCGACTTTCCCTTATATTTCCATAAAATAGGGAATTGATAATTATAAAATTATGAGATTACAATAATATCATAATTTTAGGACTTGAATATCTAATTAAAATATTACTTAATATTTCAATTCAAATTCAAATTGCAATCTTGGAGAATCAAATGGAAGATCAAATCTTCCCTTGGTCCCACAAGATGCAATGCGCCATATGCTCCTATTTTCATTGGAATTTTATAAATCAAAAACATTCCTAACTCTTAGGAGATTATAATCTTCCAAAGATTTTGAGTTAAGATATTACCCTAATATCTCTGTTTCAAATCTTTTGATATCTAGATCAAATCTTTTGAATTCAAACTCATGACTTAAATTAATAAAACAATTTTATTAATAAAATCATCAAAAGAGGCGCCACCCTCAAGTCAATTTTAGAGAATTTAATAAATCAATAATCTCCAAACTTTTAGGAATCTTATCTGATTTATTATTCCCTAATATTATAATTGTAAATAGATTAATCCCTATTAACTATTTAACAATGATTATATTTAAACTTGTCCCACAAATTTAAATATATTACAACTGTAGATTATTTAAGACAAGACTTAATGTCCCAGACATTTTGCTAAGTCTTAAATTGTGTCACCGAAGTGACTCACGAATTAACCCTAATTCGTGTCCCTTCAAGCGGTGTCCTGATCCTGCTCATGTGTGACCCAGCAGGCCTCACGTGAAGTTGGCAGCAAGCCATCTCTATGACTTACAAGTCGTGAGCGGACTCTAGCAAGCCATCACGACTACCCAAAACAGGTGAGTTATCGTTTTTACAAAAACCGACTTAACCTTAGTACCTCCTTGTCACAGACCCTATTGTCCTACGATATCTTGGTCATGGATTAGGCACAGGAAAGTCATCCATAATCCAAACCACAACTTTCACGATTCCTTGAGTAAGTCCCATTTACTAGTGTGGCCACACATTCCTTGGACAGACTCATCGAGGGGCCCAGTTAAATATCTCCCATCTTGGTCAACCACATTCCTCAGCACGGCAATCAACCAAACCTGTACCTAGCCCTTATGGCTACCCTGCTACAGGTAACGTTAGACTAGGCCAAAGTTTGACAACTACAACGCCGGAATAATGATGACCTCAGGTCTAAGGCGTCGTGACAGGCGTACAGGAGAGGCGAGCTGATGACTAAACCAATGCAGGACTCTCCAGGTCAGTCGAGCAACTTGTAACCCTTTACGTAATTGCACCATGACTCTCGTTCAAGCATCTAGTGCATGCATCTCTATGCACCGAGGTCATGCTGGTCTTAGTTCATTTTCGCTCCCACGAAAACAATCGACCAGGGACAGATTTAGATTAACTATCACATAATTAATCAAGGACGCTATCATAGTAAACATGCTAATAATATGATAACAACATTAATTTATCTCTATAAATTAATCAATATGTTCAAAACATATTCAAAATTGATTGGCCCTAGGGCACAATCTCCATCACTCAAGGCATTAGATGGGATAAACATGCCATAATAAGTATCATATGATGATACAGTCCCATAAAGATCTAAGAGTCACATGAGATGTGATTGGTGAGGAGTTACCTACCTAAATAACCTAAGGGTGCATGATCGCCTCCGCGACGGTAAACTTTGGTGAAATATGGGTCTTAGCCACTAATAATAATTTTACTGGGTTTTATAAAATGGTGGATATATTTTTTCTAATTAAACTTTCGTATCTTGAGTTGTAGAATCAAATGGCAAATGTTAGTTCAACGTTTTAATTAAATATTATGGTAATATTTTAATTAAATATTATGGTAATATTTTAATTGTAAATTCAATTCATGGCGCCATCTTGGAGGATCTCAAGGGGAGATTTGATCTCTCATTTGATTCTCCAAGATTGCAATTTGAATTTAAATTAAATATTATGGTAATATTTTAATTGTAAATTCAATTCATGAAGCCATATTATTATAATTTAGAATTATAATAATGCTCTAAAAATAATTATAAATGCCCTAGGCTAGGCGCCTAAGGGAATGAGGAAGAGAGAATTCATTTGTGCAACTTTCATCCTCCATGTTGAGAGAGATAGAAAATCGCCACCTTCAAACCCTAGCTTCCAAGTGAGGAAATTTTTGGCTCTCAAGAGTTGAAAGGGGAAAAATCGAGTTTTCCTAAGGAGTTAGGAAATTCAATTTGAGGTTACCAAAATTAGGGTTTGTGTGAGAAGGAAATACAAGAAGGAGTTCTTGTGGGGAATTCTCCATTGCGCCACTTTTGGATTTTGAATCAAGAAGGAGTTCTTGAATTCAAATACACTGTAGATTGGTCCCTGGTTCTTTTGGAGAAAAGAACGGAAGGCTAGCACCTTGGTGCCCGAGAAACTGTTCGTGTGGATCACCGGCAGAGGGAGGACGCTGCGAGTGGACTCCTTGGACACGCCTTGTACAACCAACCGATTGAAACTCGTGAGGTATACCACTATCTTAACAGGTTTTAAATTCTACTAGCGGATCCGTTCGGGAATTTTAGGACTTGGCGAGTTTTTATTTTAATTTTATATTTGCTTCCGCTGCGCTAGGCGCCTAGAATTCCCAACAGTGGTATCAGAGCCAGGCTAGTTCTAGGATTTAAAACTGTTTATGTGTACATGTGATGTATGATATGTGTGTTTACCGCTTTCAATCACTATTTTTGGTTTTACAAAAGTCCACCGAACGTTTTTCTTAAAAAAATTCAATCTACAGAAAAAGGTGCAAATTATATGTATATGATACATATGGAATCAATTGGATCGATTGGAGAAATTTTCTTGAAGTTTTAGGCAAAAATCGAAAATCCTTTATAATTATAGTTAAAAGTGTTTTAATTATAATATTATAGAGGTGGCTGAAAATTTATTAAAATTATGAATTTTAAAATTTTTGGGGGTCAATAATTTTAAGTTCTTGAATGGAGATTCATGGTATTTATAATTATTGTTAAAATTGCACAGACCCTAAATTGAACACAATCTTAAAAGGAGTTTTAATATATGTGTGATATGTCGTGTTTGACATAATTGTATGAATTGTTCATATTTGAATTGTGTGGTGTTGGATATGGCTCTAGGAGGTTTATTTGATAAATACGGCCTGCGAGTCGTCTCCCTACTCTGTTGTAGAATTTACTTTCAGTTTATACCTCAATGTAACTGGGGTTTATTCACATGTAATTTTATTTTTCTTTTTAGAAAAGTTCTCTCATTGGCTTGGGAGAATTATAGGGTAGATGGGCCATATCTAAACACGGTGTATGTTTTACATTTAGTTTGTATGTGATGCGCTAGATGTATGTTTAGGGTGCGAAATTTTAACATGCTATTTATATATCGCGCTACAACCACGTATACGATACGAGCGTGGGATTTTGTATACGATACAAAATCCGGGCACATGTTTATATGTATGAGATACATGGGGTAATAAACATGTGGCATGACTCGTTTAATTTTAAAAGGAGTTTTGAAATTAAACTATAAAACGGAACATTTTAATAAATTAAATATCAAACCCTTTTATAGAATCTTAAGTCTTAATGCCATCGCTAAAACGCCCTGTCAAAATCTTGTTCATCGTGGAGCGGTGATCGCCTACGCGACACGTATCTGCCTTGACCTTGAGGAGACACGGGTGAATGGGAGTTTCAACGCGACGCCCGTTGAAATCTTGGTTCTTTGAATGCGGTGATCGCCTCCGCGACACATATTGCAGTTGGGCCTTGATGATATGGGGTTCGGCTTCGGCCTCGTTGTTTTGAATCTAGCCATTCACATGTTTTACCGTGTGACTTAATGGGGTTATCAAAACGGTTTTGGACCTCAAGGCATTAGATGGGATAAACATGCCATAATAAGTATCATGAGATGATACAGTCCCATAAGGATCTAAGAGTCACATGGAGATGTGATTGGTAAGGAGTTACCTACCTAAATAACTAAAGGGGGCATGATCGCCTCCGCGACGGTAAACTTTGGCGAAATATGGGTCTTAGCCACTAATAATAAATTTCACTGGGTTTTATAAAATGGTGGATATATTATTTCTGCTAATTAAACTTTTCATATCTTAGTAGTAAAATCAATGGCAACAAACAATAGTTCATCACTATCACTGCGATCTGTCCTTGAGAAGGACAAGTTGTATGGGACAAAATTCCTTAACTGGTATCGTAATTTGAGAAATGTTCTCACCCAGCGAAGGAAGCTGCTGACTTCCTCGACTGGTTTTGTAATTAGAGAATTATTCTCACCCAACAAAGGAAACTTTGGCTCCGTTTGGTACCATTTCAGGTATGTAAAGGAAAGGGTTTTACAAGGGAAAAATTGTGAGGGAAAGGAAAAGTAGTTGAGGGGATGTAAAGTAGGTAAAAATTGAAAGTGTTTGGTATAAAAAGGTAGGGGAGGGAAAGTAAAATAGATATAGAAAAAAATGACAAAAATGCCCTTCCCACAACCACCACCAGACCGCCGCCTACCACCGCCGTCCACGGTGATCGGCGCCGCCGTGCACGGTGGTACACGGTGGTCTGCGCCACCGTCCACGGTGGTCGGCACCGCCGTGCACGGTGGTCGGAGCCGCCGTGCACGGTGGTCGGCGCCGCCGTGCACGGTGGTCCACGGTGGTCGGCGCCGCCGTACACCGCCGCCGCCGTTCACCATTTGGGAGAGGAGATGGGATGGGAGTGAGAGGGGCAAATTAGGAATTCTACCATAATTCCCTAGGTAGACTTGGATTACATCAGAAATGTGAAGTAAAGAAAAATGGCCTATGTAATGTAAAGCCCTTTACATTGTAATCCACTTTACATAGCTCAAATTACCATACCAAACACATGAAAATCTTGGACTTTGTGCCCTTTTACAATGTAAAAGTCTTTGCTGGTGTACCAAACGGAGCCTTTGTGTCCTAGAAGTCCCTCCCCTGAAGAGCATGCCAAGGACGGTCCAAGAGCTCAGAGAACTGTTTGGAGAAACACTTCAATGACTCTGTGGACGTTGCTTGCCTGATGCTAGCCACAATAGTTCAAAGAGTTGAACAAGGGAATATTGTCGGCTATTGAGATGGTCAGACATCTCAAGGAAACATTCCAGAATCAGGGGAAAGGGAAGGGCAAAGGAAAGAGGAAAGGAGACGCCGAGTTTGGTGGGACCAAGCCAGCGGCTGAGCCTAACCCACTACTTGCCAAGAAGGCAAGGCCTTAAAAGGATGCAATTTGCCTTTTAAGAAATTGCACATTGTATTGGGAAGATCAAAAGAATAAAAATAGAGATAAGATCTCTACTTCTGGTATCTTCGTTATAGACGTTCACTTGTCTACTATAACCGCTTGTGTATTAGATACAGCATGTGGTTTTCACATTTGATGTGAAGGGTCTTAGAGACAGTAGAAAGCTGGACAGAAGCGAGATGGACCTACAAGTGGGCAATAGAGCAAGGGTTGCTGATGTTGCTGTAGGAACATGCGAGCTTGTTTAGCCCTCTGGGCTTATCTTATTGTTATCATGTACCTTCTTTAAAGTTCAAACAATGCTTCTCTTTCTTATTTGATAAGGAAGGTTTTGCATGTGTTAACTGAAAAGAATGGTGTTCGATTTGTAAAGATGATGTTTATTTGCTTATGTGATTTGCGAGATAAACATTGCGTCTTGAAATTTGAACGTTAACACGATAACAATATCTATAACATTGATACGAAAAGGATTGAGAGTAGCGAATCTAATCCTACATGCCTTTGGCATTGTCGTTTAGGCCATATAAACGAGAAACGCCTAGAGGAGCTCCATTAGAGATGGACTTCTAAGCTCATTTGATTTTGAATCATATGATGCTTGCGAATCTTGTCTAATTGGAAAAATGACAAAGGCGCCCTTCACTGGCCACAGTGAGAGGGCATCTGACTTATTGGGGATCATACATAGTGATGTATGTGGACCCATGAGTACCCAAGCTGAAGGTGGTTACTCTTACTAACTGCTTCCATAGGTTTGACTACGGCTACCTATTAAAGCATAAGACAGAGTCTTTTGAAATAGAGATTTCAAAGTGAAGTAGAGAACTAACTTGAGAAGAAAATCAAAGTCCTTCGATTCAATCGAGAAGACAAGTATTTGAGTCAAGAATTTGTTGATCATCTTAGAAGCTGTGAGATGGTCTCACGACTTACCCCTTCTGAAACCCCATGGAGATGGTGTTTCCGAGAGGAGGAATCGAACTCTATTGGAGATGGTTCGATCTATGATGAGTCAAATTGATCTTCCGCGATCCTTTTGAGGATATGCTTTAGAAGCTGATGCGTTCACACTTAACCGTGTTTTGTCTAAGGCAGTTGAGAAGACACCATATGAGATATGGAGTGGGAAGAGTCCCATAGTGTCTTATCTCAAAATTTGGGGATGTGAAGATTACGTTAAGCAAACGATAAACTATCTCCAAAAGGTGCTTGTAGGGTACCCCAAGGAAACAAGGGGATACTATGATTACTACCCATCTGACAACAAAGTGTTTGTAGTCAGAAGAGGATTCTTCTTGGAGAAGGATCTAGTTTCCAAAAGAAACAGTGGGAGTAAGGTAGATCTTGAAGGAGTTCAAGATCCACAAGGCACTTCAGAGGTGCAGACGGAAACTGGAAAAGAACCATAAGGTGTTGTGGAAGCTCCTCCAATGACACAAGGACCACGAAGGTCTGATAGGACACGTTTTCAGCCAGAGAGATGGGGATTTCTCGTGACTGAAAATAGGGATGTGTTGCTCATGGAGCATGGTGAGCCCACCACCATTCAAGAGGCCATCGTAGACCCCAACTCCGAGAAATGGGTTGAAGTCATGAAGGCTAAGATGCAATCTATGTACGACAACAAGGTATGGACCTTGGTCGCTCCACCCAAAGGGTAAAACCCGTAGGGTGCAAGTGGGTTTTGAGGAGAAAACCGACATGGATGGCAACGTCAGTATCTTCAAGGCGAGGCTAGTTGCAAAAAGGGTTTACTCAACGTCATGGGATGACGATACGTTTTCCCAAGTTGCAATGGCCGATTCCATTAGGATCCTGTTTGCCATAGTCGCATATTATGACTATTGAGATATGGCAAATGGATGTCAAAACAGCATGGAAGGCTGCCCCAGGATGTGTATGACACAACCTGAGGGGTTTGTATGTCCAGAGGAACCAGTGAAGGTGTGCAAGCTTCGGAAATCCATTTGTGGATTGAAGCGAGCGTCACAGAGTTGGAATCATCGTTTTGATGAGGTAGTCAAAGGGGTTTGGCTTCTTACAAAACGCTGACGAGCCTTGTGATCACAAAACCCTAGTGATTAATTTATAGAGATAAATTAATGGTTTTCACATTATTAGCATGTTTACTGTGATTACGTCCATGATTAATTATACGATAATTAATCTAAATCTGTCCCTGATCGATTGTTTTCGTGGGAACGAAAACGAACTAAGATCAGCATGACCTCAGTGCATAGAGATGCACGCATGCGATGCTGGGATGAGAGTCATGGTGCAATTACGTAAAGGGTTACGAGTTGCTGGACTGACCCGGAGAGTCCTGCATGGGTTTAGTCATCAGCTTGCCTCTCCTGTACACCTGTCACGACGCCTTAGACCTGAGGTCATCATTATTCCGGCGTTGCAGTTGTCAGACTTTGGCTTAGTCTAACGTTGCCCGTAGCAGGGTAGCCATAAGGGCTGAGTACGGGTCTGGTTGATTGCCGTGCTGAGGAATGTGGACTGACCAAGACTGGGATTTTGTTCCCCATTAAATTGGGAGATATCTTACTGGCGCCCGCGATGAGTCTGTCCAGGAAAATGCGTGGCCACGCTAGTATATGGGACTTACTCAAGGAATCGAGAAAGTAAAGGTTTGGATCATGGATGACCTTCCCGTGCCTGATCCATGACCAAGATATCGCAGAACAATAGGGTCGGTGCCTAGGAGGTACGAAGGTTCAAATCGGTTCTGGTAACGATCGATCAACTCACGTGTTTTGGGTAGTCGCGATGGCTTGCTAGAGTCCGCTCACGACTTGTAGGACAT
>QANZ01018999.1:1634-13505 GCA_003254925.1 Chamaecrista fasciculata
TCGAATTCAAGATTGAATTAAGATATTAGGGTAATATCTTAAATCAATATGGTTGGAAAATAACAAATTAGTTATAACTACCTAATTGTTGGGTTTGTTATTTTAGTTTGTTAAAACCCAACTAAGAATCCTAGGACTAGGCGCATGGGAGGGAATATCTTTGGGAAGATTTGATCTTCCAAATTTGATTCTCCAAGATTGCATTTAGGTCCAAATTATAATATTAAGGTAATATTATAATTAGGAATTCAAGTCCTAAAATCATGATATTATTGTAATGTCATGATTTAATAATTTGATAATCCTATAATTTAGGCATTCCCTAATTATAATTATCAAAGCCTAAAACCTATATATATGAGAAGGCCAAAGTCGACTAACATACTAGTCTCTCATACCTTGGGAATTCAAGTTTAGCCACCAAAAGTTCACAAGTCCAAAAGTGTTTTGAGTCTTGGTGAAAGTTTGAGAGAGAAAACACAACCCTAGACTTTCTAGAGAGAGAAAGTGGCGCAAAACCTAAAATAGTTTTAGGATTTGTGAGTTGAGTTGTGTGTGAGATCAAGAACACCATTCTTGATCTAGAGGCGCCATTTATCTTGGATTTTTAGAAGAGTTATTGAATCCAAGAACACCGTAGATAAGGCTCCCGGTTCGCTTGGAGAAGTGGACGTGGCTAGCACCTAGGCATCTACCAAACTTTTCGTGTGGATCACCGGTGGAGGGAGCACACTCGGAGTGGACTCCTCATATTCGTAGACGCAAAGAACAGCCATTGACTTGGGTAAATTCTTGACCTTATACCGATACAGATTCATATAGCGGATCTATTGGGAAAGAAATCGCTGTGTACTTTTGTCTTTGGTTTAAAAATTTTATTTTATGCCCGTTGCCTCTTCCGCTGCGTGCACCGCGATTTCCCAACAGTGGTATCAGAGCCAGGCTATTCTTGGATCTGTATTGGTTTTGGTGATTATACATGTGATGTGTAATGTATGTTTTACCGCTTTTCTTTGGCATGATAGTTGTTGTTTTACGAAAAAGATCCACCAAAACTTTTTGGAATTAATCCTAAAGGTGCAAATTTTATGTATATGATACATAAAGAAATCAATATGATTGATTTAAATATTTTCTTGAAATTATAGGCCAATGTCGAAATTCCTTATAATTATGGTTAAAAGTGTTTTAATTATAATTATAAAAGGGGTGGCTGAAAATTTATCAAATTATGAATTTTATAAAGTTTTCAGATCAATAATTAAATTCTTGAATATGATTCTTGAATTTTATAATTATTGATATTGGGCCTAAATTCAAGAAAAAGGCATGTTAAAATTGCACATCCTAATTAACACCTACAAAATCGGTTTTGTTATGTGTTGGAAATATATTGTGTTTGACATGATTGTATGAAGTGTTCATATATGTAATTGTGTGGTGTTGGATATGGCTCTAGGTTTTTGGTGTATACGGCCTGCGTGTCGTCTCCCTCTATCCGATGTAATTTTACTTTTCAGTTTATACCTCAATGTAACTGGGGTTTACTCTCTTGTAATTTTACGTTTCTTTTTAGAAAAATTCTCTCAATGGCTTGGGAGAATTGTTAGGATAGGTGGGCCATATCTAAACACAATATATATCTGTTTTACATTTTAGGCATGTATGTGATGCATAGCGCTAGATGTATGTTTAAACCGCGATTTTAACATGCTTTTCAATTTTAAACGCTGCAACAACGTATATGATACGGGCGTGGGATTTTGCATATGATGCAAGGTCCATGCACATGTTTATATGTATGTGATACATGGGGAAATAAACATGTGACATGACTCTTTAATTTTAAAAGGAGTTTTAAAATTAAACTATAAAACGGAACGATTTTATAAAGTTTAACCCTTTTAGAAAATCTTAAGTTTTAATGCCGTCAATAAAACACCCTGTGGAAATCTTGTTCATCATAGAGCGGTGATCGCCCTCAGCGACACGTATCTATCTTGACCTCGAGGACACATGGGTGAATGGGAGATTCAGTTCGACGCCTATTGAAGTCTTGGGTCATTAAATGCGGTGATCGCCCTCAACGACACGTGTTTAAGTGGCGCCGTTGATGATATAGGGGTGGGCTTCGGCCTCGTCATTTGGACCTAGCCATTCACAAGTTTTATTGTGTGACTTAATGGGGTTATCAAAACGGTTTTGGACCTCAAGCCATTAGATGGGATAAACATGCAATAACAAGTATCATATGATGATACAGTCCCATAAAGATCTAAGAGTCACATATGATGTGATTGGTAAAGAGTTACCTACCTAAATAACCAAAAGGTGCATGATCGCCCTCAGCGACGGTAAATTTTGGTAAAATATGGGTCTTAGCCACCAACAATAAATTTTACTGGGTTTTATAAAATGGTGGACATTTTATGCAAATTATAAATTCATATCTTTTGAAATTGTAGAATCAAATGGCAACTAGTAGTTCAACCTTTTCACTGCGACCTATCCTTGAGAAGGATAAGCTGAACAGAACGAACTTCCTCGATTGGTTTCGTAACCTGAGAATTGTTCTCACCCATGAGAGGAGACTGTATGTTCTGGACAAACCTCTCCCTGATGAGCCTGCCAAGGGCGCTCCAGGAGCCGAGTGGAGGGCTTACGAGAAGCACCTCGACGACTCGCTGGAGGTCTCTTGTCTGAAGATAGACACCATGATTCCGGTGCTCCATGAGGGCTTGGATGATTTGATGTCATATGAGATGATTATGCGTCTCAAGGAAATGTTCCGCTATCAAATCAGACAAGATAGATATGAGACCACGAAAGCTCTTATGTCTTGCAAAATGGCTGAAGGTGATTCTGTTAGTTACCATGTCACTACCATGAGAGGGCACCTAGATCATCTGGAAAGGCTGGGATTCCCTGTTCAGAATGAGATTGCCGCAGGCATAATCCTGTGCTCATTGCCTAAGAGCTATGACTCGTTTGTCAAGAGCTTCTATAGGAGAGGAATAGAGAAGACAGTTTCTGAGTTGGCAGGAATGCTCAAGTCAGTTGAGGCATCCCTGATTCAGAAGAGGGAAAGGAAATTAAAGGGCAAAGGAAAGATGAAGGGAATCGAGCTGGATGGTGAGACCAAGCCAGAGGACGACCCTAATCAATCACCTGCCAAGAAGGCAAAGCCCTCAGAGGAAGTATTCTGCTCTTTCTGTCAAGTGTCAGGACATGCAATGAGAAAGTGCAAATACTACTGGGAAGATCAAAAGAAGAAGAAGTGCGTTCAAGCCTCTACTTCAGGTATCTTTGTTAATCCCTTTTTCTACTAACCACTAAAGTATTGGATACGATATGTGGTTCTCACATTTGATGTGCAGGGTCTTCAAAGACAGTAGAAAACGAGGACTTGAGCGATATGGACTTGGATGTGGACAATGGAGCAAAGGTTGCTGCCAATGCTACTGAGGGACCATGAGAGCTTGGATAGCCCTAGGGCTAGTTTATTGTTATTCTTTAAAGTTTTGAACATTATTTTCTCCTTATAGAGATAAGGAAGATTTTATGTGTAAACGTTTAAAGATTGGTTTCTTCTTTAATAAAGTAATGTTATTTGCTTATGTGATTTGCAAAATCATTATGTCTTAAATTAGAAACAACGACAATAAAATTATAACATTGATACAAGAAGGGGATTTAGATTAAGAGAATCTAAGTCTTATACACTTTTGGCAATTGTCGTCTTCCCATACAAACAAGAAGGGCCTTGGGAAGTTTCAAATAGATGAACCTCTAAAAGCTCACATGATTATGAACCATATGATGCTTGCAAGTCTTGTTTAAATGGAAAGATGACAAGTGATATTCCTTTACTGACCACAAGTAATAGAATATCTGACTAAGTGGGAGATATACATAGTTGATGTATGAGGACCCATAAGTAGTTAAGCTAAAAGTAAGTAAGCTCTTGCTAATCATTTCAAAAGGCTAGATCTACGGCTACCTTTTGAAACGTAAGTCAAGAGATCTTTTGAAATAGAGATTTCAAAGAGAAGTAGAGAAATAACTTGACAAGAAAATCAAGTTACTCGATTCGATCGAGGGAACAACAATTTGAGTCAAGGAATAAGTTTAATCATCCTAGAAGCTGTGAGAAGAGTCTCACAACTTACTCTTCCTAAACCTCATAGAGATGATGTTTTGAGGAAAAGTATCAAACCCTATGGGATAAGGTTTGATCTATGATGAATCTAATTGATCTTCTGCCAACCTCTAAAGGGTGTGCTCTTGAAGCTGTTGACTTCACACTTAACCGATTCGTCTAAGAGACGCCATATGTGATATGGTATGGGAAGAGTCCCATAATTGTTTTGTCTCAACTTTGAAGACATCAAGTTTATAATGAGCCAAGGTCAGATTATAAACTGTCTTCAAAACCCTCAAGAAAATGCTTGTGGGATACCCTAAGAGAATGCGAAAAGGGGTATCAAGTCTAACTACCCACCTGATTACAAAAGGGTTTGTAAGTCAGAGGTGAATACCTTTTAGAAAGGATTCTTTGTTTCCAAAGGAAACAGTGGGAGCAAGATGAATCTTGAAGGAGTTCAAGATCCACAAGACACTTGAGTGGCGCAGACGAAAAGTAGAGAAGACCCGCAAGGAGTTGTGGAAGCTCCTCTAAAACATAAGGACAACAAAGTTCTGATAGGACACGTTCTCAGTTTCAAAGATAGGGATCTTTGGTTATTGAGAGCAGGGATGTGTTGCTCTGGGAGCATGGTGAGCCCGCCACCTATCGAGAATCTTTCATCATTGTTTGATAAAGATGTCAAAAGGGTTTGGCTTCTTTCTAAAACTATGATAGGTCCTATGTTTCCAACAAGGTTAGTGGGAGCACGATTAAATTCTTGGTGCCATATACCATTGAGATATGGCTAGTCGAAGGCGAAATTACTATCTCAAGATTGTGAATCTTAGATGAGTAAAAATCCCTCTCGATGAAGGTAAGAAGTGGCCTAAGGTGTAGGCAACAAGAATCTATGGTGATAGTTCTTGAAGACTTCTTGAATTGAGTCAAAAGTACAGTTCTTGGATAAGATACTGAAGGAGTTCCGTATGCGAGATTCCAAGAAGAGATTCATGCCAATGAATCAAGTGTTGGTCCTTTGCAAGAATCAGTGTTTCCTGAAACACATGATGAGCAAGGACACATGAATGGCATCGCTTATGCTTTGGCAAAAGGATCCATCATGTTGTACTAGACTCAATATGACCCTTGCTCTGTGAATGACGAGCTGTGACCCTGTTGAGGTCCCCGGGAAGCTGTCATTAGGGTCCTTAAGTACTTACAAAGCACTAAGGACAAATTCTTGGTTTATGGAAGAATTAGTGTAAAGTGTTACACAAAGCCCATTATTCAAGCCAGCCAAGATCGATCGCAGTCAAAAGTATTCCCTGAACATAGTAATCGTAAAGTTGGAATGGTTATAAGCAGAGTACGATTACTGATTCTACAAAGAATGGGTTAGTCGCGTAGAGACGCAGACTGTAAAACAAGTGTCTGAAGTACACTTGGTGATCATCCTCTGGCACAGGAAGACACCAAGAGGGAAGGAGTTCCCCACTGATGTTCCGACAGTGATAAGCACTCAGACAAGATCACCTAGAGATGGTGATATTAAGATATGATGAACATAGCAGCCGAGGACACCTTGCCAGTCCTCTGAAAGACACCCCAGCACTGGTCTTACATAAATATTATGTAATGTCAAAGTGGGAATTGGACACGTTAATGGATGTTCCTAAGTGTTAGGAACAGTTTTGATTAATGATTGTACCTAGTGCAAGTGGGAGTTTGATGGAGATTATGCCCTAGGGCCAATCACCTTATAGATATGTTGTGAACATATCAATTAATTTATAGAGATAAATTAATGGTTATCACATTATTAGCATGTTTACTGTGATAACAGTCCATGATTAATTATAAGATAATTAATCTAAAGTTGTCCCTGGTCGATCATTCGAGTGGGAACTTGAATTGAACTAAGACCAGCATGACCTCGGTGCATAGGGATGCATGCACTAGATGCTGGAACGAGAGTCATGGTGCAATTACGTAAGGAGTTGCGAGTTGCTGGACTGACCCGGAGAATCCTACATGGTTTTGGTCATTAGCTAGTTTCTCCTGGTACACCTGTCACGATGCCCTCAAGACCTGAGGTCTTCATCATTCCGGCGTTGTAGTTGTCAGACTTTGGCTTAGTCTAACGTTGCCCGTAGCAGGGTAGCCATAAGGGCTAAGTACGGGTTTGGTTGATTACCGTGCTGAGGAATATGGTTGACCAAGACGGAATTTTGTCCCTCATGGAGATGGGAGATATTTTACTGGGCCCCTCGATGAGTCTGTCCAAGGAATGTGTGGCCACCCTAGAAAATGGGACTTACTCAAGAAATCGAGAAAGTTGGAGGTATGGATTTTGGATGACCTTCCCATGCCTAATCCATTGCCGAAATATCGTAGGACAAAAAGGGAATTGACAAGGTGGTACTGAGGTTAAGTCGTTTCGGCGTTAAACGATAACTCACGTATATTTAAATATATATATATAGTTGATAATTATTAAATAGATAATGTGATTATGCTATTTATAATTATATTCCTATTTATAATATTAGGGAAGTTTAAATCAGATAAGTTTCCTAAAAGTTAGGAAATTATTGATTTATTAAATTCACTAATATTAGGATAAATGGGGATGAGGTTGGCGCCTCCTATAGGCCTATTTTAATTAATAGAAATGTTTTATTAATTAAAGATATGGCTTGAAGATTTGAAATTCAAATAGATTTGATCTAGATTTCAAATGATTGAATTAAAGATATTAGTGTAATATTTTAATTCAATAAAAATATATATATATAGGTAAGTCGAATTTTTGGGTCTATTGGATCTAAATATTAATGTAATATTTTAATTCAATAAAAGGCCTAAAATTCGAATTTGAGATTGAATTAAGATATTAGGGTAATATCTTAAATCAATATTGTTGGAAAATAACAAATTAGTTATAACTACCTAATTGTTAGGTTTGTTATTTTAGTTTATTAAATTCCAACTAAAATCCTAGGACTTGGCGCATGGGAGGGAATCTCCTTGGGAAGATTTGATCTTCCAAATTGATTCTCCAAGATTGCATTTGGATCCAAATTATAATATTAAGGTAATATTATAATTAGGAATTCAAGTCCTAAAATCATGATATTATTGTAATCTCATGATTTAATAATTTGATAATCCTATAATTTAGGCATTCCCTAATTATAATTATCAAAGCCTAAAACCTATATATATGAGAAGGCCAAAGTCGACTAACATACTAGTCTCTCATACCTTGGGAATTCGACTTTAGCCACCAAAAGTTCACAAGTCCAAAAGTGTTTTGAGTCTTGGTGAAAGTTTGAGAGAGAAAACACAACCCTAGACTTTCTAGAGAGAGAAAGTGGCGCAAAACCTAAAATAGTTTTAGGATTTGTGAGTTGAGTTGTGTGTGAGATCAAGAACACCATTCTTGATCTAGAGGCGCCATTTATCTTGGATTTTGAGAAGAGTTCTTGAATCCAAGAACACCGTAGATAAGGCTCCCGGTTCGTTTGGAGAAGTGGACGTGGCTAGCACCTAGGCATCTACCAAACTGTTCGTGTGGATCACCGGTGGAGGGAGCACACTCGGAGTGGACTCCTCATATTCGTAGACGCAAAGAACAGCCATTGACTTGGGTAAATTCTTGACCTTATACCGATACAGATTCATATAGCGGATCTATTGGGAAAGAAATCGCTGTGTACTTTTGTCTTTGGTTTAAAAATTTTATTTTATGCCCGTTGCCGCTTCCGCTGCGTGCACCGCGATTTCCCAACACAAAAATCACAAGTGATCTCTCATATTAGGCGCCTAGCACCTTATATATATGTATATATAATTATACTTAGAGCATTATTATAATTCTAAATTATAATAATATGGCTTCATCAATTTGAATTTCAAACTATAATATTACCATAATATTACCATAATATTTAATTTAAATTCAATTCGTAATCTTAGAGAATCAAATGAGAGATCAAATCTCCCCAAAAGATCCTCTAAGATGGCGCCATATGCTCCTTATTTATCTTTGGAATTTTATAAATCAAAAACCTTCCTAACTCTTAGGAAGTCATGATTCTCCAAAGATCCTGATTTGAGATCTCACCAAATCTATTTGAATTCAAATCTTTTGATATCTCCATCAAATCTTTTGAATTCAAATTATTATTTAAATTAATAAAACAATTTTATTAACCTTAAATCACCAAAAGAGGCGCCACCCTCATGCCAATATTAGGGAATTTTATAAATCAAGACATTTCTGCTGTCTTAAATCGTGCCACCGGAGTGGCCCACGAATTAACCCTAATTCGTGTCCCTTTTAAAATGGTGTCCTGTTCCTGCTCGTGTGTGACCCAGCAGGCCCCATTTGAAGTTGGCAGCAAGTCATCTCCAGACCTACAAGTCGTGAGCGGACTCTAGAAAGCCATCACGACTACCCAAAACACGTGAGTTATCGTTTTTACCAAAACCGACTTAACCTTAGTACCACCTTGTCATAGACCCTATTGTCACACGATATATTGGTCATGGATTAGGCACAGGAAAGTCATCCATAATCCAAACCTCAACTTTCTCGATTTCTTGAGTAAGTCCCAAATCCCAGCGTGGCTACGCATTTCCTGGACAGACTCATCGAGGGCGTCAGTCAGATATCTCTCATTTAATGAGGGACAAAATCCCATCTTGGCCAATTCACATTCCTCAGCACGGTAATCAACCAGACCCGTACTTAGCCCTTATGGCTACCCTGTTACGGGCAGCGTTAGACTAAGCCAAAGTCTAACAACTGCAACGCCGTAATAATGATGACCTCAGGTCTAAGGCATCGTGACAGGTGTACAGGAGAGGCAAGCTGATGACTAAACCCATGCAGGACTCTCCGGGTCAGTCCAGCAACTCGTAACCCCTTACGTAATTGCACCATGACTCTCGTCCCAGCGTCTAGTGCATGCATCTCTATGCACCGAGGTCATGCTGGTCTTAGTTCATTTCAAGTTCCCACCTGAATGAGCGACCAGGGACAGATTTAGATTAATTATCTCATAATTAATCACGGACTGTTATCATAGTAAACATGCTAATAATATGATAACCATTAATTTATCTCCATAAATTAATTAATATGTTCTCAACATATTTATAAAATGATTGGCCCTAGGGCACAATCTCCAACAGTTGCTTGCTCCATCCATCGGCTATACTCTAATATTTGTCTTTTTGCTATAACGAGGGCTTGAAACCACTAAGATTACCATTTAGTAGCACTTGTCTCAAAACCATGATAAAATACCACAAAATAACACTTTTAAGCATCAATCAAAACATCACCTTGGTACAAATCTCAGCACATTAAATGGTCATTTTTGCAATAATTAATGGTTAAAAGATAGTAAAAGAGGACCAATAACCTAGCAAGATTTGGTATGATCAAATCCCACCACTTAAACTTTGCACTCATGGGCAAACTACGGAGTAGAAGAACGAAAATATGCACATAGAACTTGGAAAATAATTATAAATCTATGACTCAAGGTTCGTACATAATTAAAATCTATAACTAAAGAGTTCACTAAATAACAATTTTAGTAGAGTTATACTAATTAATTTCTATAGAACCAATTCCATAAGTGTATCGTTCCCCTCACCTAGTGGGAATTTTCACTCTAGTCATCTTTAGACTAAGTTTCCTACAGCTTGTATAGGTTCTCTAAGTTTCTACTTTTGATGAAATAACAACTTTTAATATCAAGAGGTCTCATAAGGGTTATAATATTAGAAAATGATATTTTATTAAAGAAAGAATAAAAGGGAAGAAAAGAAAGAAATTCGGTACTTTAGATGTAATTTCTTGTAAAATTTTCTCAACATAACTCCTCTTTATCCACCAAAGAAGTATTGCTAGTTTGAGTCTATAGGCTCAGGACTCATTTTTTTTGTTGATTGGCCTTGTCTTTTTCTCTTTCTAAGCTCTAAAGAGTAATATTTTGATGTGTGAAGTTATCTCAAGATACTTGTATATATTTAACTCGGCTTATAATTGTGCATAATTTTATATACACTTGTCTTATCATTTTTTTTTTCCCGATTGCTACTACTCTGTTTTACTAACAAACTTCATCCTAAGAGGTGCAAGTTGATTAAAACTTAACTTGAAAATCACAAGTTCAACAACTTAACTGCTTAGGCTCAAAATGGGTTAAAGTGTTTAGGCTTGAGTTTAAATTAAAGGGTTTGAAAAGAAATTACCTCTATCTTATATAAAAAATTATTAAATCTTATTAAGCTTCAATGAATCTAGAAAAGTTCTAGAGAAAACAAAGCTAAAGGACTAAAATATTGTCTCTCTAAAGAATGAAAATATTTAAGGCTCAAGACTTCCAACTGGGTTTTGGTCTCTCAAATTGGTCTATAAAAAATTAAAAAGAACAAGGAAACGAAAAGAATTACTTAGCTAATTCTAAAAATACTAGTGATATTCGTGTGCGTTGCACGCATTATATTAATTCATCTATTGATATATTATGTATTAGTCTAAAAAAGGGTTAAATTTTCATATTGATCCCTCAAAGTTTAGACAACTTTTTTGGATGATTTGATTTATCTCCTAGAAACATTAATGGACTTGTTTGATTTTGTTACCTCACAACAATTTTATATTTTAAAATTTTGAAAAAATGGGAATTAAAGAGATCTAATTTTTGGCTTATGTGATCTCATTATTCGATGAATAAGAATGTGAGGAGACGTTGTGTATGCTATTGCAATGAGATAAAGGTGAATTTACTTTTTTTTTCTATTTCAATTCATTTATTAGGAGATGTTTGAGTTATAGGGAAATTTTTTAAATTAGTTGGGCACTTTAGAGATATCAGTAAAAATCATATTAAATCATGATAAGGACTAACAATTAAAAATTGAAAACCTTAAGGACAAAAAAGAAATGAAAAATTATATGTTAGTTCATCCATATATATAAATACACATATATTTCAATAAAATATTGAAATATATATGTAGACCCGAAAATATTTAAATATATATAGACCCCGCAATCCGATCTTCAAATATTGCTTTTGACTTTTGAATATTTTGTTTTTCATTTAATTAATTTTCTTTGTAGCTATTATAATTAATATAGTTGATAATAGGCCTAAAGACTTGAGGCCTAGAAGACTTAGACCGTGGGCGCCCGGAGACCCATCTAAGGATTCCCTTGGCTGATGACGCCAAAAAGAGCCAAGATACCAAGCCTCTTGTGGCAGTCAATAACGCCAATAGTCAGGCGTCCACGGAGAGAGTCCTGGCATGATTAAGGCACCAAACAACCTACGATTGGTCGAGGACGCCAACAGCCAGGCGTTCACGCGGAATAACAACTTACTCCCATATCCTATTTAACAGACCTGCGAGAATAACGGACAGTTAGGATTTCCCTCACGATCACAACTGATTTGGCCAAGTCAGTTAGGATCACGATCGACCATATCTAGGTCAAAAAGGTCTCACTTTACCAGTATAAAAGGACAGCTCCTCTACTGGAAAAAGGTACGCACTATTGCTATTCAGCACTTATTACTATCTCTCTCAAATACTCTACTAACTTAAGCATCGGAGGTGAATCGCAGGGCATCCCTGTGCATTCATTGACTTGCAGGTGACTCCTGACCCAAAGTTGCCTCATCGAACCAGGTAATGCCCTACGGCCAAAACCAGGTTCATCA
>QANZ01018999.1:17609-34357 GCA_003254925.1 Chamaecrista fasciculata
TTGGGGGCGCTGCGGTTGATCACCACTGACCCTCTTGACCCTAAACGCTGTGTGTTGCTATTACTATCGTTATAAGTTCTTTTTATACTCGTGTGTTCATGCTTTTCTAATATTTGCTTCGTTTTGTTTCAGTGCTCGATGTTAATGCAGCCAATGTCATAGGGAATCGGCGTGGCCAAGCCGATAAGGGTAAAGGGAAGGCGGTGGCTGTTCCCAAAACCGTTCCCAAGAAGACTACCTTCGCCGCCGCCATTGCAACAATCGCGGGGAAGAAGCCCGGAGGCGTTGTCATTCGGGAGCCTGTGTCGGTTCCGCGACCTTCGCCTCAATCTTCCCAGGGGAAAGAGAGCGCGATTACTTCAAAGGATGGGGAGCCTCCGCAAAAACGCCGACGCCCCATTGTAGAAGTGCCACAGATTCCGGCGGTTCCAGAGGAAGTCGGTTTCAATGCGCTGGAGTTTCTTTCTAAGTCCTTATCTGAAGAGGGCTCAGTGAAACGAGATGATTTGGCTCGGGCGTCTACAGAAAACACTCAGGATCCTGCTGAGGAGGGGGCCAGATTTCTACTAGCTACAGGGATGCGGTTGCTTGCTAGCAGCGTCTCTCGGAAGGACCTCTTGTCCGAAAGAGATGCTGCGCGTGAAGACGCCAAGAGGACGCGTCAAGAGATGATTGAGCTTAAGGACGAGATCAATGTGATGAAGGCGTCCCAAGAGTCTCTGCAGGGCGATTATGACCGAAGGGGGAATCGGTTGAAGGAAGTCAATGCTTTAAACGCCCATCTGAATACTAAGGTGGCGTCTTTGGAAGGAGAGCTTCAAGATGCAATGCAAAAACTTGAGGAGCTATGTGCTTTGGCTGTGCGGCAAGTGAAGTGGCGAGGATCCCGTTACAATTACATTGGGTTCAAGAACGCCATTGCACAGTTGAAGTTGCGTAACCCGAACCTCATTACCGACTGGATATGTCCCAATAAGGTCGTAGAGGGGAGGCTTCTCCAGGACCCGTACGAGAATGACCCCTTGGTGAGGATGCCCTGTATGCCGGAGAACTTTGATTTGAGTGGCTATGAGTCCCAGGGCGACGAGGACTTCCCGTGGTTTCCCAACATGGAGGTTCCCCTTCCAGGGGAGGCGGCCCCATCTACTGCGGCGCCTTCATCAGATGCGGGAGTTGGCGCTCAGGGCGTTGTCGCCAATCAAGGAGATGGGAGCGCCAAGGGAGCTTCAAGTACTTCTACGACCGAGGATCCTCCCGCCGCCGCCTAGGCCTGCGTGCCGTTGGGCTTTTTCTTGGGCCTGCGTGCCCGTTTTTATTTTCTATTTGCTTTAACCAGATTACGGCGTCGAAGCCGTTTTGACTTTTGATTAACATTGGCCTATTGTGCCACATTTTGAATGGTTGGGCGTTGATGCCCTTGGTATACTATTGTTATGCTTGATTTCCTTTGCTTTAAGTATTCCCGTTCTGTGACGCGTTTTTTGCTCAAGTATTTTTGATTCGATTGACATGCTGTTTTGCACCTTAGGGTGCTGCCTCGTGATGGGCACGCTTCGAGCGTTTTTGCGTATCATACGCTAGATTTTGACTAGTCATCCAAGGGAGGGTCGGTCCGCATGGTAGTGAGTGCCATACTCACAAGGCTCCTTCTAGGGCCTTTTCGCTGCTGTTCCGAGGGCGTCCCCTCGAGCAGCGACAACTTCATTATTTGTTGAAGAGAAAAAGGTAATTCATTAATTATGAGAGCAAAGTACAACTGGCGCTATGGCCTTCTTTAAACAATGCCTTAATCTAAATGAAATTAATCCACTCAGGGAAAGTAAAACTTGAGTTTTGCCATATTCCAGGCGTTTGGGAGTGATTTCCCTTCTGGCGTTTCCAGGCGGAAGGCGTTTCCAGGTAAGGCTTTTATGACTCTGTAGGGGCCTTCCCAGTTTGGCCCGAGCTTGCCATGTCTAGGATCCTTTCTGTTGTTTTCGACGGTTCTAAGCACCAAATCTCCCACTTTGAGGGTTCGAGGTTTGATTTTTGAGTCGTGGTATCTCTTCACCATCTGATTGTATGCAGCTTGTCTGATGGCTGCAACCTCTCGTCGTTCTTCCAAGCTATCTAAGGCTTGGAGCCTGGAGTTGGCGTCATTGGTGTTTGGATAATTGATTATCCTCTCAGTCGGGACGTTCACTTCGGCAGGTATGACCGCTTCATGTCCGTATGCTAAGGCGAAAGGCGTTTCTTTCGTAGTTGTTTGTTCCGTGGTCCTGTATGACCATAGGACTGAGGGGAGCTCATCAACCCATCTTCCCTTTGCTGACTCCAGTCTTTTCTTGATTCCTTGTATGATGATTCTATTGGCCAACTCAACTTGGCCATTTGTGGCCGGATGCTCTACCGAGGTGGTCTTGTGATGAATTTTCCAAGCTTTGCAAAAGTCTTGGAACTTTCTGCTTGTGAATTGGGCGCCATTGTCGGATATTAGAGTGTTTGGGAGTCCAAATCTGGTAATGACGTTTTGCCATAGGAACTTCTCCATGGCTTCCGAAGTTATGGACGCCACTGCCTCGGCTTCTACCCATTTCGTAAAGTAGTCTACGGCGACTATGAGAAACTTTCTCTGATAGGCCGCTGTTGGGAATGGCCCTGCAATGTCGATTCCCCATAAGTCGAATGGCCAAGGGGAGGTGATGGCGCTCATGGGAGCTGCGTGTGTATGTATCATGTTGGCATACCTCTGGCATTTCTCGCATGAGCGAACAACGCCTTCTGCATCCTGTAGTAGCGTGGGCCAATAGTAGCCTGCTCTCTGGATCTTTCTTCGTATAGCCATTGGGCCTTGGTGACTTGCACATAGGCCTTTGTGGACTTCAGTTAACACCCTGGTGACTTCGTTCCCTGCTATACACTTGGCCGCCGGGTGACTGAAGTTTTTCCTGTATAGTGTTCCTTGTCTGATAAAGTATCTGCCGGATCGCCTTGCGACTTTTCTTGCTTCGTTTTTATCTGAGGGAAGGGAGCCTTTTTCCAGATAGTTGAATATCGGCGTCCTCCAATCAACGACTTCCTCCGTAGGAAGAACGTCCTGTTCCAGTATCGAGGGCTCCCTGAGGGTCGTTTTGATGATGGAGCTCCTTCCCCCTTTGTTTGGCTTAGACGCCAATTTGGCGAGCTCGTCGGCTCGGGCGTTCTCGCTTCGTGGGATATGTTTGAAGGTGGCGTCTATGCCTGATCCGGTCATGATCTTCTTCGCTTTTTCGGCGTACTGGACCATGGTGGGGTCTTTGGTTTCATACTCCCCGTTCATTTGTTGTACTACCAATTGGGAATCTGCGAAGATTTCCAATCTCTTGGCGCCTATGTTGGCTGCCATTTTCAAGGCAGCGATCAACGCCTCATATTCCGCCTGATTGTTGGTAATGGGGCACTCAATTTCAATAGATTGCTCGATGATGGAGCCGTCTGGGGCTCGCATGACTACTCCTGCTCCGCGTTGGGAGTTTGACGCGGCGCCATCGATGTGTATGCTCCAAGTCCAATTTTGGGCGTTTTCTGGTCCAGTCATTTCTGCTATGAAGTCAGCTAATGCTTGGCCTTTGATAGCCCTTCTTGGCTCATAAGCGATCCCATACTCTGAGATTTCTACGGACCATATTGACATTCTTCCAGCAATATCTGGTTGTTCAATCATTTGCTTGAGGGGTCTATCCGTTCTGACGATTATTTGGTATTGCTGGTAGTAGTGTCGCAGCTTCCTAGTTGAGTGAAGTAGTGAAAACGTCAGCTTTTCTAGGCGGTGATACCCTTTTTCGGCTGCTGTGAGCGTTTTGCTCGTAAAATAGATTGGTTTCTGCTCTTCCCCATCTTCAAGTACTAGGGCAGAACTGATTGCGTCGTCTGTGGACGCCAAGTAGACGTAGATTGGTTTATCCTTGATCGGAATTACCAAAATTGGCGGTGACGCCAGATACGCCTTCAGCCTTTGGAAGGCTTCCTCGCATTCCTTGGTCCATTCGAATCGTTTGTTTGCTTTTAATGTTTGAAAGAAAGGCAAGCATTTGTCAGCTGACCTTAATGTAAAGGAGACCAATAATGAGTAATGCTCGTTTTATTAATAGAAGTTTTGCGTCGAAAAGACGGCTTACATAGGCGTTGTCGATCAACATAATGAACTGAGAAGAATTAAATAAAGATAGAATTGAAAAATAAATGAAAAGACGAGAAATAGACTGTCACTAAGGAATAGCTGTAAAGCTTTATTGTTGAGGCGGCGCTAGGCGCTTTCTACCTCGACAGAAACCTATGGAGCGCCGCTAGCCTGCCGTTGAGGCGTTGGACTTCCTTAACCGATATCGGGGAGACCATCTCGAGGATTGCTCTACACTGGTCTGGGTTTGCTTCGATTCCTCTACTGGTGAGCATGAATCCGAGGAATTTTCCCCCGTTGACGCCGAAGGCGCACTTTGAGGGGTTCAGCTTCATCTGGTACTTCCGTAGTTGGTTGAAGATCTCCTTCAAATCTTCAGTGTGCTTTCCACCTTCTTTAGTTTTCACCACCATGTCATCGACGTAGACTTCCAGATTCTTTCCAATGTGATCTTTGAAGAAAAGATCCATCATTCTCTGGTAGGTGGCGCCCGCATTCTTCAGTCCGAAAGGCATCACTGTGTAGCAGTATGTGCCCATCTCAGTTATGAACGCCGTTTTCTCGGCGTCTTCAGGGTTCATTTTGATATGGTTATACCCACTGAAAGCATCTAAGAAACTCATCGTTTGATGACCACAGGTCCCATCAACAAGCTTGTCGATATTGGGTAATGGGTAATGATCCTTTGGACACGCCTTGTTGAGGTCAGTGAAGTCTACACACATCCTCCACTTGCCGTTGGATTTCTTGACCAGCACCACGTTGGAGAGCCACTCAGGGTACTTGGCTTCCCTGATAAATCCCGCGGTCAGTAGTTTATTGACTTCTTCTTTGATTGCCGCTTGGCGTTCATGGCCAAAGAGGCGTTTTCGTTGGATCACTCCTTTTCTGCCATCGGTGTTCAGGCTGTGACAGATGAGCTTAGGGTCTATTCCTGGCATATCTGCAGGACACCAGGCGAAGACGTCAGAAGATTCCCTCAACAGTTGGATGAGTTCAGACTTCTCTTCTTCACGAAGGAGCATGTTAATCTGAACCGTTTTTTCGGCGTCTTTGCCTAGCTGCACTACCTCCAAATCTCCTGTTGGTTTGGGCCTTTGATTCGAGATCTCATCCCTGAAGTCCTCTATGTCGTTGTCCAAACCCTCAAGTTTTCCTCTATTCGCGGCGTTGTCAGCCGATGCACTTGCCCTCATTTTCCTCTTCCTTTCTTCTTCGTTAGTTTTTGCCAGGCTCATGGCATAGCATTGCCTGGCTGCCCTCTGATCTGCTCTCACTTGACCCACTCCTTGGGGCATTGGGAACTTCATGCGAAGGTGAGCAGTGGATATCACCGCCCGCATCTTGTTTAGGGAGGGGCGCCCAAGTAGGACATTGTACGCTGAGGGCGCATGTACCACCAAGAACTCCACCATAATGCTCGTCACCCTTGGCTTTTCTCCCACGGTGAGTCGTAGGTCAACGCTACCAAGGGCTGGTATTTGGTCTCCTGTGAATCCGATAAGGCGTCCATGATGTTCCTTGAGTTCTGACCGGGGAACGCCCAACTGCTCGAAGCATGGCTTATAGATGATGTCAGCAGACGAGCCCTGGTCTACCATGATCCTTTCAACTGTGAAGGAGCCAACTCGCGCCGTGATCACCATGGGGTCATCATAGTCCTGGTTGACTTCCCACAATTCGTCATCGGTGAAGGTGATGGGTTCAACCCATCTTTCCGCTCTAGACGCTTCCTTGTAATCAATCCTAAGTATGGATCGATTCACCTTCCTCTTCTTATGTGGAGCCTTGGCGCCACTTTTTTCTATGCCTCCTGAGATGGTGTGGATGATCCCAGATGGTTTGTCGTCTCTTGGCGGTGTGCGCCGATCTCTTTTCTTTTCATCGCCATCAGCGCCTCCTCCTCTCGACTTCTTCTGCTCACGAGTGTTTTTTTCTTCTCTGTGCCTTTTGCTTTCATCTTTTTTAATGAACCTGGATGGGAGGCGTCCCAGTCTGATCAGGTTCTCGATTTCATCCTTCAGGACGATGCACTCATCTGTTGTATGCCCTTCTGTTCTATGATACCTACAGTATTTGCTGGTATCCACGTTTCGCCCTGCTCTCCTAGGGCGGTCAGGAAGTCTCGGTAGCAGATCTGTGTTACAGATTTCTCGGAACACCTCTGATTGAGACACAGTGAGGACTGTGTAGACGGCGTGCCTTCCCCTGGGTGGGGTTCGTGGACGCCGAGAATACTCTCTTCCTTTTGATGTTTGGGCGCCACCGGCTTTTTCTGAGTTTTTAGCGTACGGTTTCCTAGTATCTGGTTCGATCCTCGCGAATCGATCGCGCTGGGTTTTGTCCAGGTCTTCCTTTGTTATGAACTCCTCCACCATTGAAAGGAGTTCTCCGACAGATTTGGGAGCCTTGTGTGTAAGCTCCTTGTGTGCATGGCCCGGTCTGATTCCGGCCAAGAATGAGTATACTGCAATCTTGTCATCCACTTCTTTGATACTTAGCAGAGTCTTGTTAAACTTTGCCAAGTAGTCTCGCAGTGATTCCCCTTTGTTTTGCCTAATGTCGGTCAAGACCGCCATGGGCTGCTTGTACACTTTGCTGGTGGCGAATCGCTTCTTAAACATTTCCTCCAGATCCCTAAAGCAATGTACCGAGCCCGCCGGGAGCTTGGAGAACCAATCCAGAGCTGGTCCTTCCAAAGTTATTGGAAACAGCTTGCATCGTTGGGGATCTCCTAAGTTGGAGATGTTCATGGCGGCCTTGAAACTGAGCAAGTGATCCTCCGGGTCTTTTTCTCCTGTGTAAGGCGTCAGTTTCATGGGCATTTTGTAATGCCTGTCCAGCTCAACAGCTTGCACGTGAGGGGCAAATATTCCCTCAGCCAGTGGGGGCGTTGGGGTTGGTAACGCCGAAATGGGTGGGGGCGCCAATTCTGCCGTTGGTGCCTGGACGTTCATAGTTTGATTCATTCCAGCAGTTCTTCCATAGGACGCCAATTCTGGCGCTGGTGCTGCGGCGCTCATGGGCACCTACATTCCAGCCGATCTTCCATAGGGCGTCGATTCTGGCGCTGGTGCTGAAGCGCTCATGGGCTGGTACATTCCTGCGGATCCTCCATAGACGCCATACCCAGGGTAATATTGGGGATAATACCCCTGTGGGTAATAGTAACCTTGAGGCGGGTAAGAGTAAGTGCCCACCCAAGGTTGTTGCTGGGTAAGTTGAGTAGTTTGGCCAGGAGCTTGCTGTTGAGTCTCCACCTGGACAGCTGAGGGGTTGTTCATAGGAGTTTGCTGTTCTTGGTTTCCTGGGTTTTCTTCTTGTGGTATGGGCTCTGGGTTAGCTTCTTCAGCAACTTGCCTTTCCCTACCCATTATCAGATCGCGGATGTCCTTGCGGAGTGCCTCCATCTCGATGTGCATGTCAGCCTTCAGCGCAGCGATTTTGTCTTCCGCTGTTATGGTGATTTGCCCCGTACTCGCTGGGTTGGGCAGCGTAGGGGTTTCCTGGATGTTGGGAAATCCTGGGGGTGGAGAAAGCGTCGAATCCCGTGCGGATTGAGCTACTGAGGCTCCAGAAGCGTGCTGATTAGTTGGAGTGGATGTCATCTTGCCGATTTCAGTAGATGTCATCTAGTTCTCTTGTTCGATGAAGCACACAGGTTAGATAAAACAAAGATACTGGGAAAAAACGTATATGATCTAACCTTATCGTTCATGAATCCAAAGAAAAAATTTTAAATCAAGATCAACACTTTTACAAATTAGATCTGGACTTTGAATAGAAAGTCCCCACGGACGGCGCCAGTGATGAACCTGGTTTTGGCCGTAGGGCATTACCTGGTTCGATGAGGCAACTTTGGGTCAGAAGTCACCTGCAAGTCAATGAAAGCACAGGGGTGGCCCTGCGATTCACCTCCGATGCTTAAGTCAGTAAATAGCCTGAGAGCAATAATGCGTGTAAATGGAAATAGTGCGTACCTTTTTCCAGTAGAGGAGCTGTCCTTTTATACTGGGGAAGTGAGATCCTTCTGACCTAGATATGATCGACTGTGATCTTAACTGATTTGGCCAAATCAGTTGTGATCTTGGTGGAAATCCTAACTGTCCGTTATCCTCGCAGATCTGTTGGTTAGGATACGGGAACGCCTGGTTGTTGGCGTCCTCGACCGACGTTGGGCGTTTGGTGCCTTAACCATGCTAGGACTCTTTCTGTGGACGCCTGGCTATTGGCGTTCTCGATTGTCACGAGAGGCTTGGTGCCTTGCTTGCGTAGGGCTCTTTTGGCGTTCTCACCCAAGGGATTCCTTTGATGGGCCTTTGAACGCCTATGGCCTAAGTCTTCTAGGCCTCAAGTCATTAGGCCTATTATCAAACATAACGAAAATTATGAATTCATTTTTTTTGCCATTATTATGAATTCATTAAAAACTATAACTTCAATGACCAACTTATAATAAAAAATAATATAAATAACGAACTCACGTTTCATTTTTTAAGAATATAATATGCAAAATGTGATTTTTGGTCAGAAGTTCGACAATGACACTATAAAACAACATGCAAAATCATATATATAAGTGGGGTTGAAACTGTTGGAATTAATCAATTAACTAATGAAAGGGGTAGAGAGACTTCTGAATAATACTGAGACGTATTTTTATTAAGCCAAAACTATAACATGAAAGCAAAGTGCAGAACATAGCCTGACTGAAAGCCTAGAACGCTAAAACAGAAACTGACGAAAAAACAGGAGACACGACTCCTAATTTGACTTGGTAAAAACAGTAAAAGAAATAACAATAATAAAAAAAAACCAAATATGCGCAACGGACTAAAAATTGACACAGTCAAAAACTAAAATTGAATCACAAATATGATAATTAATTATTGTTATTATATATTATTAACAGAAACGCTGAAGAACAGAAGGAAGAACATAAAGAAATCAACATTTTTGGTCCATCAACACAGGAAAGACAAGTGAAGCAACGCATTTTACCTACTTAGCAATGTGGCCTTTTAACGATCCGTAAATACATTGAATGGGTTAGGCGCTTTGTACAACAGGGGACAACACTGTTCATGAACAACAGAGGATCCTCTTCGATTTCATCATTCTTCCTGCTTCTCTCTCCTTCTCATCTTAAATTCATCATCAACTATATATACCAACTGCTTCCTATATATGCAGAGTTGTACAGTTTCAAAAATAACAGTCTACTAATTATTTTCTTCCTTTAATTAAATTCATCATCAACTATATATACCAACTGCTTCCTATATATACAGAGTTATATACAGTTTCAAAAATAACAGTCTACTACATCTATATATAGGATACAACATAATACGATCACCTGATGGGAAGAGTAGATAAACGCAATATGGCCGGTTAAAATATATATATGAACAATGATGAACCTGGTTTTGGCCGGAGGGCATTACCTGGTTCGATGAAGCAACTCTGGGTCAAAAGTCGCCTGCAAGTCAATGAATGCACAGGGATGCCCTGCGATTCACCTCCGATGCTTAAGTCAGTAGAGTGTTTGAGAGAGATAATAAGTGCAAAATGGCAATAGTGCGTACCTTTTTCCAGTAGAGGAGCTGTCCTTTTATACTGGTGAAGTGAGATCTTTTTGACCTAGATATGGTCGACTGTGATCTTAACTGATTTGGCCAAATCAGTTGTGATCTTGGTGGAAATCCTAACTGATCGTTATCCTTGTAGATCTGTTAGTTAGGATACGGGCATAAGTTGTTATTTAATGGAGGACTCGTATGGAGATTAGTCTCTTCTTGATTCCTGATAGTTGCAGCAATGCCCCCTTCTACGTCTTCTCGTGAACGCCTGGTTGTTGGCGTTCTTGACCGACGTAGGGCGTTTGGTTCCTTAGCCATGCTAGGACTCTTTCTGTGGACGCCTAGCTATTGGCGTTCTCGCTTGTCATGAGAGGCTTGGTGCCTTACTCGCGTAGGGCTCTTCTGGCGTTCTCGCCAAAGGGATTCCTGTGATGAGCCTTGAACGCCTATGGCCCAGGTCTTCTAGGCCTCAAGTCATTAGGCCTATTATCACTAGTCCCAACGAAAAGAGTGGAGCTCTGTCCCCACCAGTGGAGTCCCTACCAAGGGCGTTGGCACAATATGCTGAGTATTTTATCTATGAGGCGTCTTCTTGTGTGGGCGCCACTCCGAGTGGCGTTGATTGATATTAACGCCAGCTGACCCTGTCTTTTCACATCCCTTGATGTCGTTTCGATGTTCGTGTCAGGTGTATAATGGCCACGTGTCACTACGCGATTCGCTTATCCTTCATCATGATGGCGGGTCGTGGCCCGAGGGGGGCGCATTTAATGCGGCGCTTCGATTTTCGTGAAAAGTTCAAAAAACCGCCATTTCTCTTCCTTCTTCCCCCCATTTCGACATTTTGTGCTTTTCAAGTCTCTCTCTTCTCCAAGCTTTTCTCTGTGTTTTCGGGTTTTCTGAATCGACCTACTTCCTTCGTCCTCTTGTTGTGCTGTCGCTGTTGCCTTTCTTCCTCAAGTGTGTTCGAGACTTTACCTAGTAAGTAATCTATCGGTTTCCTTTCGTCATTCCTCTTTCTTTGTTTTGAGTTTCTGGGTTTTTTCCAATGTTCACTTTTGTTCTTCATGTTCTTCGCAGTTTCCTTCAGACTCTGCTTCATGAGTTCCTTCGACTACTTTGGTATTCATGGATTTCGAAAAAAGTGAGTTTCTCTCCTTCCAAATTTTTACTGCTTTTGGTTTCTTGTCATTCTGGGTTGGGTTTATGGTCTGGTGATCAACCATAACTTTGCCAAGGGTTTCCCCCCCCCTTTTCTTGTTGGTGGATGGAGATACAATCTCCGAGAAATGTACTGAACTGATCCCTGTTTCCACAGCTACTGGAAACAAGGTGGTTCCTGAGTCGTCAGCGCCTGTGGCGTCAGCGCCAACGAGGGTTGCTTCTCCCATGGAAAGGATTGGCGGCGATGCCGTGGACTCCTCTTCTTCGACTTCCACAGAGATTCGAGAGATGTTGTCTCCGGACGAGGCGTCCACGGGAGAGGAACGTTCGATGGTTGAGGCTGCTGCTCCGATATGGGCGTCCATAGGAGATGGTACTCCTCGGCAGACAATCTGTGGGGAGGAGGTTGATTTTCTTGCTTACCCCGACTGGTTCCTTTCTTCCAACAAGGGGCTCGCTAAAGTTCCGTGGGTCAAGGGCGCCGTTGAGACCATGCCCTGTGGTCCTGATAGGGCGCAAGTGATGAGGAATGCTCGCCCCGTCGTCGATTGGCGTCGCCAAAATCTTGATGAGAAGGTTCAACAAGGTCATTTGGACCAAACCAATGACAATGTTAAAGAATTCTGGACCTGGCTTCATGATGATGAGTTTATCCACGATCTCAACAAAGAGCTAATAACCAATTCGCCCCGCCGGCGTTCACGGGTTGTCGGATTTCGACACTTAGCCATCTGAAGGACCCTCCTAGTATGCTCTATACTGATGCTCTATACTGACGCCAAATAGACGTAGATTGGCTTATCCTTGATTGGGATTACCAGAATCGGCGGTGACGCCAGATACGCCTTCAGCCTTTGGAAGGCTTCCTCGCATTCCATAGTCCATTCGAATCGTTTGTTTGCTTTTAGTGTTTGAAAGAAAGGCAAGCATTTGTCAGCTGACCTGAATGTAAAGGAGATCGTTAATGAATAATGCTCGTTTTATTAATAAAGATGGTGCGTCGAAAAGACGGCTTATAGAGAATTTAAATGGCGTGCTTGCAATGATAAAGACCAGACATGGGTGGTCTTTAAAAAACAGAAATTTTAAAAACATAAATAAAAGAAGCCATCAAGGCTTTGTCAAAAGAAAATAGCTCCAAAGCTTTTTTATTGGGGTGGCGGTGGGCGCCCTCTACCTCGACAGGAACCTGTGGAGTGCCGCTAGCCTTCCATTGAGGCGTTGGACCTCCTTCACTGATCTAGGAGAGTGCATCTCCAGGATAGCTTTGCACTGGTCCGGGTTTGCTTCGATTCCTCTGTTGGTGAGCATGAATCCGAGGAATTTTCCCCCGTTGACGCCGAAGGCGCACTTTGAGGGGTTCAGCTTCATCTGGTATTTTCGTAATTGGTTGAAGATCTCCTTCAAATCTTTGGTGTGCTTTCCGCCTTCTTTTGTCTTCACCACCATGTCATCGACGTAGACTTCCAGATTCTTCCCAATGTGATCTTTAAAGAAAAGATCCATCATTCTCTGGTAGGTGGCGCCCGCATTCTTTAGTCCGAAAGGCATCACCGTGTAGCAGTACGTGCCCATCTCCGTTATGAACGCCGTTTTCTCGGCGTCTTCAGGGTTCATTTTGATCTGGTTATATCCACTGAAGGCATCTAAGAAACTCATCGTCTGATGACCACAAGTCCCATCCACAAGCTTGTCGATATTGGGTAATGGGTAATGATCCTTTGGACACGCCTTGTTGAGGTCAGTGAAGTCTACACACATCCTCCACTTGCCGTTGGATTTCTTGACCAGTACCACGTTGGAGAGCCACTCAGGGTACTTGGCTTCCCTGATAAACCCTGCGGTCAATAGCTTGCTAACTTCTTCTTTAATGGCCGCTTGGCGCTCATGGCCAAAGAGGCGTTTTCGTTGGATCACTCCTCTTCTGCCATCGGTGTTCAGGCTGTGACAGATGAGCTTTGGGTCTATTCCTGGCATGTCTGCGGGACACCAGGCGAAGACGTCAGAAGATTCCCTCAACAGTTGGATGAGTTCGGACTTCTCCTCTTCACGAAGGAGCATGTTAATCTGAACCGTTTTTCGGCGTCTTTGCCTAGCTGTACTACTTCCAATTCTCCTGTTGGTTTGGGCCTTTGATTCGAGATCTCATCCCTGAAGTCCTCTATGTCGTCGTTCGAACCTTCAAGCTTCCCTCTACTCGTGGCGTTATCAGCCGATGCGCTTGCCCGCGTTTTCCTCTTTCTTTCTTCTTCATTAGTTTTTGCCAGGCTCATGGCATAGCATTGTCTGGCTGCCCTCTGATTCGCTCTCACTTGACCCACTCCTTGGGGCGTTGGAAACTTCATGCGAAGGTGAGCAGTGGATATCACCGCTCGCATCTTATTTAGGGAGGGACGCCCAAGTAGGACGTTGTATGCTGAGGGCGCCTGTACCACCAAAAACTCCACCATAATACTCGTCCCCCTTGGCTTCTCCCCCACGGTGAGTCGTAAGTCGACACTACCAAGGGCTGGTATTTGATCTCCTGTGAATCCGATAAGGCGTCCATGGTGTTCTTTGAGGTCTGACCGTGGAACGCCCAACTGATCGAAGCATGGCTTATAGATGATGTCAGCGGACGAGCCCTGGTCCACCATGATCCTTTCAACTGTGAAGGTGCCAACTCGTGCCGTGATCACCATAGGGTCATCATAATCCTGGTTGACTTCCCACAATTCATCGTCAGTGAAGGTGATGGGCTCAACCCATTTTTCTGCTCTAGACGCTTCCTTGTAATCAATCCTAAGTATGGATCGATTCACCTTCCTCTTCTTATGTGGAGCCTTGGCGTCACTTTTTTCTATGCCTCCTGAGATGGTGTGGATGATCCCAGATGGCTTGTCGTCTCTCGGCGGTGTGTGCCGATCTCTTTTCTTTTCTTCGCCGTCAGCGCCTCCTCCTCTCGGCTTCTTCTGCTCACGAGTGTTTTTTTCTTCTCTAGGCGGCCTCTTGCTCCCATCCTTTTTAATGAATCTGGATGGGAGGCGTCCCAATCTGATGAGGTTTTCGATTTCGTCTTTCAAGACGATGCACTCATCCGTTGTATGTCCTTCTGTTCTATGATACCTGCAGTATTTGCTAGTATCAACGTTTCGCCCTGCTCTCCAAAGGCGGTCAGGAAGTCTTGGTAGTAGATCCGTGTTGCAGATTTCTCGGAAAACCTCTGATTGAGATACAGCAAGGACAATGTAGACGGCGTGCCTTCCCCTGGGTGGGGATCGTGGACGCCAGGAATATTCCCTTCCTTTTGGTGCTTGGGAGCCACCAGCTTTCTCCGAGTTTTTTCCATATGGCTTTCTAGTATCTGGCTCCATCCTCGCGAATCGATCACGTTGGGTTTTGTCCAGGTCTTCCTTTGTTATGAACTCCTCCACCATTGAAAGGAGTTCTCCGACAGATTTCGGAGCCCTGTGTGTAAGCTCCTTATGTGCATGGCCCGGTCTGATTCCCGCCAGGAATGAGTATACTGCAATGTTGTCATCCACTTCTTTGATACTTAGCAAAGTTTTGTTAAACTTTGCCAAGTAGTCTCGCAGTGATTCTCCTTTGTTCTGTCTAATGTCGGTCAAGACCGCCATGGGCTGCTTGTATACTTTGCTGGTGGCGAATCGCTTCTTAAACATTTCCTCCAGATCCCTAAAGCAATGTACCGAGCCCGCCGGGAGTTTGGAGAACCAATCCAGAGCTGGTCCTTCCAAAGTTATTGGGAACAGCTTGCATCGTTGAGGATCTCCCAAGTTGGAGATGTTCATGGCGGCCTTGAAACTGAGCAAATGATCTTCCCGGTCTTTTTCCCCGGTATAGGGCGTCAGCTTCATGGGCATTTTGTAGTGCCTGTCCAGTTCAACAGCTTGCACGTGAGGGGCAATTATTCCCTCGGCCAGTGGGGGCGTTGTGGTCGGGAACGCCGAAATGGGTGGGGACGCCAATTCTGGCGCTGGTGCCTGGACGTTCATAGGCTGGTACATTCCAGCAGATCTTCCATAGGGCGCCGATTCTGGAGCTGGTGCTGAGGCGCTCATGGGCTGGTACATTCCAGCGGATCCTCCATAGACGCCATACCCAGGGTAATACTGGGGATAATACCCCTGTGGGTAATAGTAACCCTGAGGTGGATAAGAGTAAGCGCCCACCCAAGTTTGTTGCTGGGTAAGCTGAGTAGTTTGGCCAGGAGCCTGCTGCTGAGTCGCCACCTGGATAGGTGATTGGTTGCTCATAGGTGTTTGCTGTTCTTGGTTTCCTGGGTTAGCATCCTCAGCAACTTGCTTTCCCTTGCCCGTTATCAGATCACGGATGTCCTTGCGGAGTGCTTCCATCTCGATGTGCATGTCAGCCTTCAGTGCAGCAATCTTGTCTTCCGCTGTTATGGTAATTTGCCCTGTAGTCGCTGGGTTGGGCAGCGTAGGGGCTTCTTGGATGGTAGGAAATCCTGGGGGTGGAGCAAGCGTCGAATCCTGTGCAGATTGAGCTACTGAGGCTCCAGAAGCGTGTTGATCAGTTGGAGTGGATGTCATCTTGCCAATTTCTCTAGATGTCATCTAGTTCTCTAGTTCGATGAACATACAGGTTAGAGAAAACAAAAAATACTGGAAAAAATGTATATGATCTAACCTTATCGTTCAGGTACCCAAAGAAAAATTTTAAACTAAGATCAACAATTGAGCAAATTAAATCTGGACTTTGAATAAAAAGTCCCCACGGACGGCGCCAGTGATGAACCTGGTTTTGGCCGGAGGGCATTACCTGGTTCGATGAAGCAACTCTGGGTCAAAAGTCGCCTGCAAGTCAATGAATGCACAGGGATGCCCTGCGATTCACCTCCGATGCTTAAGTCAGTAGAGTGTTTGAGAGAGATAATAAGTGCAAAATGGCAATAGTGCGTACCTTTTTCCAGTAGAGGAGCTATCCTTTTATACTGGTGAAGTGAGATCTTTTTGACCTAGATATGGTCGACTGTGATCTTAACTGATTTGGCCAAATCAGTTGTGATCTTGGTGGAAATCCTAACTGATCGTTATCCTTGTAGATCTGTTAGTTAGGATACGGGCATAAGTTGTTATTTAATGGAGGACTCGTATGGAGATTAGTCTCTTCTTGATTCCTGATAGTTGCAGCAATGCCCCCTTCTACGTCTTCTCGTGAACGCCTGGTTGTTGGCGTTCTTGACCGACGTAGGGCGTTTGGTTCCTTAGCCATGCTAGGACTCTTTCTCTGGACGCCTAGCTATTGGCGTTCTCGCTTGTCATGAGAGGCTTGGTGCCTTACTTGCGTAGGGCTCTTCTGGCGTTGTCGCCCAAGGGATTCCTGTGATGAGCCTTGAACGCCTATGGCCCAGGTCTTCTAGGCCTCAAGTCATTAGGCCTATTATCAAACAATACAAAATATGACCGTGGTGTGCATGAAAATAGGCTTGTCACCGTGAGTAAATACGAGCACTGGATGGGAAGAAATTGGCCGACGTCGAGATTTCGTTGCCGGAGTGACAATGATGCACAATTTTTCAATTACAATGAATTTTGTCCTGATTCTAAAGCTGCAAGTGGTGTTCAAAATCACGAATTATCAAAAATGATGACGATTGCTGGAAAATCATGGAGAGTGATGACGATTGCTGCAAAATAGGGAGTAACTAAGACTAAACTATTGTCATGAAAATAAAACTAGTAACTAAAATCTTCATAACACATTTAACATTCAACTAAAGCATATTTCACTCAAGAAGAAAATTAAAAGCATGTACAATTTAAATCAAATACCAAGAGATTAGTTATGAAAATATTTTTAAAAATAGGGTATATATATATAATTTTCGGAAAATACAGCTA
>QANZ01019016.1:0-55544 GCA_003254925.1 Chamaecrista fasciculata
TTATTATAATTATAAATTTCAGAAATTGTATTTACTACTAGCTAGTATAGAATATACCCTAGAGACAAATGAATGAATGATGTGAGTAAAAACTTTTCAGATTTGTAGATATATATGTTTTTCTTAATAGATTTCACCTTCACCGCGATTCTGCTATTTCTTGGCATGATTGATGAACTGAAGCAACATTGAATCAGCCTTGGTGAAGTGGTGTTAGGTATGGGACTCCCAAAATGGTAATTTGTTGCTTCTTTAGCTGCAAACAATGATTTAATCACAATTAACTATATATATTAATTGATGAACGAACATAGAAGTAATCTAGTTTATATTTAATACAGGCAATGAATGGGGTATAAATCACCAAAACTGAAGAAGAAAAAGAAAGAAGGAATAATTGGAGCTTACAGCTGAGATATCGAAGTAATCCAACATTGAAGAGCTGAGTAGTATAAGAAATCGCTTCCATTGATTGCTTTTTGTGTGTGTGTGTTAATGTTCATTCATGTTGGATTGGTATTTGAAATACTGAAGAGAGCCAAGTTCTCATCGCGCCTAATTGACTTCTATCTGGTTCAGGGTATTCAATAACCATCACAGAGCTTAGCGATAAAGATTACATGAGGATAAAAAAATACAAGGGACTCCTATTTTCTTCATGATTTTCCGGTTTGATGTGTATAGGCTTTTTGTTTTTGTCTGCTTTTTTCCACAATTTCCTTTTGGATCAAAACGACCCAATCTGCACTTACCAAATTGAAGGTTGTAAAACAGTTATAACTATATGGGCTGGGCCTGATTCCAAAACAAATAAATGGGCTCACCTTTATTTTGTTCATGATTTTCTTCTGTGGAAGTCTAGACGTGTCAATTTGTGTTCCTGTGTTATTTCAATTGAGTTTCGTCCAAGAAAAAAAAAGTTATTTCAATTGAGCTCCATCTCGCACCAGTTTTGTATTTGAAGAGTGAATACATTATAATCTGAGGCTATTAGAAATTCTGCAATGGGTTTCTGTAAGATCTTTTTACAATTCCAATTTCAAGAATTAATCATAAAAATATAATAGAAATAACCTAATTTGATCCGTCTCCGTTTAACATGAAAATGAGTTGGTTTCTTTCAAATTATGAGAAATGTGTCAATGCTCTTTTGCTAGATTGAGATAACAGTGGCGTTGTATGTTAGGGAGGGGAAAGAGAGAGAAAGAAAGAGGAAAAAAAATAATGAAATAATTGAAGTGAGAGTTTTTTTTATTAACAGAAGTTTGGATGGAAAATAATCCAGAGACTAATGGTGAAACTTATAAAAAAAAATATTAGAGATTAAAATAGAATTAAAAAAATATTAAAGACAAATGAAGTTTTGACATATATTACAGTTGATTATAGTAATCAACTATATTTTTCCTATTTTCTTTTTACTATGTTTGACCTATAATTAATATATTATTTTATACCTATAGCTAATAGCCTAATACTTGATGACTATTTTTTTATTGGTCACTTCTTTATTTTATAATACTTGATACTTGATACTTGATTGTTATATGTACGTAACAGTAGAGTGCTAGTCCTTATTTTCATTCTTTTTGTTGTATCACTAAAATAGTATATTGTTATGCAACATTATGTATGCTTGTTGAATTGTATTTTATTTTATTTTTTTGTTCTGTTTTTATAAATTTTAGATGTTTATTACTACTTATTTCTTCAAATATAATTAACTTTCTATAGCCAAACAAATTTTATATTAATATTACTTTACATTTTAAACAATTTTTTAATTTTCCATATCTTTTGAGGGAAAAGTTAAAACTTCTCCAAAATATATAATTAACTAGTTCAATAGATTACTACTTTATTATTCAATTATCATGAAATCATATGAAAAGCTGAAATTGTTCCACACCACTTTTGTTGTATAGATACATTCATACAACAAATTGCACAATAGAGAAACCCATGAATGAAATATCTATACACTTGCTTTGCAATTTGTTTTTTGAAATGATACTTTTACACTTATGTCATAACAGATTCCAGTAACAAACACTTGATGACGGGTAAATTACTAATTTTTGTTAAGTCAACTGCTACATAAGAAAACACGAGTTTTCAACAAAACTGCCCCAAAATCAGAAAATGCATGCTTCACGATCTCTCTTTTTTTTTTGGTGGTACTTTGAGAAGCTTCAAAATTCGTAGGTGTGGCTTGTAAGTGAGTGTGCTTTTTATCTTTTGGGCCTTGTAATTTTTTGTACTCCATTTCTTCCAAGTCAAACATGGGGGCTTCCCAAAAGGCAAAAATGAATGAAACCTTGACCTGCGCATCTCATCTCATCTCAGTCATGCAAGAAATTGAGTCGTCACAAATAATAGAGACCTCAAAAGAATGACTTGTTTTGGACCAATCAGGATGAAGAATGGGTCATCCTACTCACCATTTTTCCCAATAAAATAAAAAACTTGGAAAAATGCTTCCATCCCTTCACAATAAATACCAATTATACGAGTTCAGACATAAACATCAATTTTGTTGCTTGCTTCTATTGTACTACTACTACTAGTCTACTACCTTATTTCGAAAATAAAAAAATATCCAATAATATTTGATTTAATAGAAAAAAATATTAAAAAGGAGGGGAGGGGGCTTAAATAGTGAATTCCACCAAGTGTAGAAATGAAATAGGGCCATGGGCTTATCTGGACCTCATAAACCAAAAGGTATATGGGGCCCACTCTCATTCTGGAACATTATCCCACGTGGGATGCTCTATATGCAGCCACGTGTTTCACTTTAAGGAATCTTTTAATACCTTTAAGCCTAACTACCAAGCACCCTCTTCATTTGACGTGGCTTCATCATTTATTGACCGCCTGTGGTCCCCACTCTTACTGGCTATGCCTTCTGGGCCCCACTCCCAATTCCAATGCCCTTGCCCCTAACCCCGACACTCTTTTTTTTTTTTTTTATTTAATCTTCAACAACCAAAACCGTAAATTATTTTTTTTTTAATAAAAAATAACAGAAAACGAAAGGAGGAAAAGAAAACAAAAAAACAATAATAGGAGAAAGGAAGAAAAACGCGTTTTCTGAAAAGAACACAGTTGAATCTTCACTCTCTATTCCTTCCTTTCCTTCCTTCTTCCTCTCTTTCTCTGTCTTCCCAGGCAGCAAAATTAGGGTTAGGGTTTTCGAGAAAAATACCCTTTACTTTGTCTGCAACCTCCAAGGGAACGGTTTAGGGTTTAAATTATTTGGGTCTTGAAGACCCCTTCCAGGCTTTGTGAGATGTTTCCTTCTTCCTCCTCTACTTCACTCATCAAATGGCGTTTCTTTCACAAGCCTCTCTATCCTCTGCTTCTTCTGGAATCCTGCTTTCTCTTGTGGGTCTGCTTCACGTCTCCGGCTCACGCCGTTCCGGCAGATTCAGACAAATCACTGCTTCTTCAGTTCAAGACTTCGGTCTCCGATCCGTCAGGGCTGCTCTCCGACTGGAATTCGGCCGGCGATTCAAATTACTGTTCTTGGACCGGTGTGTTGTGTGACTCCAGCTCACGTGTTGTCGCGCTCAACATTACTGGAAATGGTGGTCGAGGTAATCGGAATTCTTTTCCCTGTTCTGATTCTGCAGAATTCCCACTTTATGGGTTCGGAATTAGGAGGAGCTGTGGCGGCAGTAAAGGTGCGTTGTTTGGGAAGGTTTCGCCTCTGATCAGTAAGTTTTCTGAGCTCAAGATACTGTCACTTCCGTTTAATGGTTTCGAGGGTGAAATTCCTGACGAAATCTGGGGCATGGAAAAGTTAGAGGTTCTCGACTTAGAGGGCAACTCCATAACTGGGTCTCTTCCTTCTTATTTTGATGGTTTGAGGAACTTGCGGGTTCTAAACATCGGGTTTAATAAGATTATCGGGGAGATACCAAACTCGCTTTCTCGTCTTGAAAATTTGGAAGTTTTGAATTTAGCTGCCAATGGCTTTAATGGATCTGTTCCTGGGTTCATCGGGAAGCTGAAGGGGGTATATCTGTTGTCTAATCTTCTTAGTGGGCCTATACCATTTGAGATCGGGGATAATTGTGGGAAGCTTGAATATCTGGATTTGTCGGGTAATTTTTTAGGTAAGAAAGTTCCAAGTAGTTTGGGAAATTGCAGTCAATTAAGGACACTTTTGCTGTATTCAAATTTGTTGGAAGAGGTTATTCCTGCCGAGCTTGGTAAGCTTGGGAAGCTTGAAGTGTTGGACGTTTCAAGGAATGCTCTTAGTGGTCCGGTGCCTCCTGAGATTGGGAATTGTTTGGAGTTGTCTGTTCTTGTGCTATCGAATCTTTTCAATCCACTTCCAGAAGTTAACAATACTATTCGCGACACTTCACAATTGATTTCTATAAATGAGGAGTTGAATTATTATGAAGGTTCCATGCCTGTGGAGATCACAACCCTTCCAAAGCTGAGAATATTATGGGCACCCAGGGCAAATCTGGAAGGCAGTTTTCCGAGCAATTGGGGTGCTTGTGCTAACTTAGAGATGGTAAATTTGGCTCAGAATTATTTCTCGGGGGAGTTTCCTAATCAGCTTAGTGGCTGCAAGAAACTGCATTTTCTTGATTTAAGCTCAAACAACCTTACTGGGCAGCTTGGTGAAGAACTTCCTGTTCCCTGTATGACCGTGTTTGATGTTAGTGGGAACACCCTGTCTGGTTCAATTCCTGAATTCTCTAATACTACTTGCCCTTCAGTTCCCTCCTGGAATGGCAATTTGTTTGAACGCGGCAATGCGTCGATTCCGTATATGTCCTTCTTTTCATCAAAGGTTCATGATGGATCCGTTTTGACCTCAGCGGGAGCAGCTGGCCTTTCAGTTTTCCACAACTTTGGGCACAACAACTTTACCAGCATGCAATCATTACCAATAGCGCGTGACAGATTGGGGAAGAGAGTTTCTTATGCGTTTCATGTCGGTGAAAACAAGCTTGCTGGAACATTCCCGACAAGTTTATTTGATAAGTGTGATGGGTTAGATGCTTTACTATTAAATGTCAGTTATAACGCGATTTCTGGCGAGATTCCCGCGAAGTTTAGTAAAATGTGTGGGTCACTGAATTTTTTGGATGTATCCGGAAATCAGATTACCGGACCAATTCCTATTGGTTTAGGGGATTTGGTATCTCTTGTTTCTCTGAACCTCAGTTGGAATCAGTTACAAGGTCCAATTCCTATCAGCCTTGGCCAGTTAAGAAATCTGTTATTTCTTTCCTTGGCCGGTAATAATTTAACTGGCCCTATTCCGACAAGCCTGGGCCAGCTGTACTCTTTAGAAGTTTTGGATCTTTCTTCTAACTCTCTAAAGGGTGAGATTCCAAAAGGTTTTGAGAACTTGAGAAATCTGACGGAACTTCTGCTCAATAACAACAAACTTTCTGGTCATATTCCCACTGGTTTGGCAAATGTTACCACACTCTCAGCATTTAATGTGTCCTTCAATAACTTATCTGGATCCTTGCCATCAAATAGCAACTTGATTAAGTGCAGCACTGCTGTTGGGAATCCATTTTTACGCCCTTGTCATGCGCTCTCTTTGACAACGCCATCGACAGATCAAGGGCAGGTTGATGGTTCTAATTCTTATACTGCTGCACCACCACCAGAAGCTACTAGCAAAGAGGGCGGAAGTGGTTTCAATTCTATTGAAATAGCGTCCATAACATCCGCATCGGCCATTGTTTCTGTCCTTATAGCCCTAATTGTTCTGTTCTTTTATACCCGCAAGTGGAACTCCAGGTCCAGGGTTGTTGGTTCCACGAGAAAAGAAGTTATCGTTTTCACCGACATCGGGGTTCCATTGACTTTTGAAACTGTTGTTCGTGCCACCGGAAATTTCAATGCAAGCAACTGCATTGGAAATGGAGGATTTGGGGCAACTTACAAGGCAGAGATATCACCAGGAAATTTAGTGGCAATAAAGCGTCTTGCAGTTGGACGATTCCAAGGTGTCCAACAATTTGATGCGGAGATTAAGACTCTCGGAAGGCTTCGTCATCCAAATCTTGTTACCTTGTTTGGTTATCATGCCAGTGAGACTGAAATGTTTCTTATATACAATTATCTGCCTGGTGGTAACCTGGAAAAGTTTATCCAGGAGAGATCCACAAGGGCTGTGGATTGGCGAATTCTTCACAAGATTGCACTGGACATAGCCCGGGCACTGGCCTACCTGCATGATCAGTGTGTACCTCGAGTCCTTCATCGTGATGTCAAACCTAGCAACATTCTGTTGGATGATGATTTCAATGCGTATCTTTCAGACTTCGGATTGGCCAGACTTCTGGGGACTTCAGAAACCCATGCTACCACTGGTGTGGCAGGGACATTTGGTTATGTTGCACCTGAATATGCGATGACATGTCGGGTGTCTGACAAGGCTGACGTGTATAGCTACGGTGTTGTGCTTCTAGAACTGCTGTCTGACAAGAAGGCACTAGATCCTTCATTTTCTTCCTATGGGAATGGCTTCAACATAGTAGCATGGGCTTGCCTATTACTGAGACAAGGCAGAGCAAAGGAATTCTTCACAGCTGGATTGTGGGATGCAGGACCTTCAGATGATTTGGTGGAGGTCTTACACTTGGCCATCATGTGTACCGTTGATTCCCTCTCTACAAGACCTTCAATGAAACAGGTTGTGCGAAGGCTCAAGCAACTTCAACCGCCATCATGCTAACATCTAGCCCTTGGGTGGAGTTTGACCAGAGAAATTCTTAGTAGAAGTGTTCTCAATCCCACTTGTAATTTCATTTGTGATTTTATTAGGCTTGGGTCCTTTTTTGTGGACTGTTTTTCTTAGGTTGAGTTCTAAAATTGTACATTGTAATATAATAGTGTTATGACTCCCATTTTTCGAAGCCTTTTGAAATAGAGTAGGGGGCTTGGCGATGAATCTGCAGAAGAATGCAGATATGTGATTTCCACGCCATACACGTGTATTCCTGTTCTGTTGATTTATTTAATAAGATCATAGAATAGAATCAGTTTCTTCCAATCTTTTTATGTTGTTCTGTTCTGCTGCTTTTTATAATTCTTTTTTTTTTTTTAGTATGTCGCATTGTCCACTCTCCGAATAAAATAGGGAGAATGATTCCATTCTAAGCAACAGAATTATTCAAATACTGACCTTAATCCCCAGTTACAACCGCTTCTGCCAGTGCCACAGTAATAGTTTTTGAGAACGACATCAGAAACCACGATCCACGGAATCATTTTCATTTTAATAACGAAATTTCATCATCAACCACCTCCATGTTTCTTGGAGTCTTAAGCTAATTTCCGTACTATAAGTCACCTAATTCAATTTTTTAAGATCGGAAAATAAAAATCTGTTTCTTATAAGTATAAAATGGAAAGATTCGCCCTCTTCTACATGGCTATATGCAATGATAACTGTAAGAAATCGAACAATTTAGATATCAGCTTTCATCTTGTTGTTCATAGATTGAAACTGTTCATATACTAGACTGTGACAAACTTTACCTTCAGAGTTGATTTTGGTTACATGAGCAAAGTTTCAGTTTTTGCTGTCAAAATATCATTGATCACCTTAAATATTTTGTATATTCAGGGATAAAAGCCAAAGTTAAGAATACCAAGAATCCACGACAACAAGTAGGATCTTGCATTTCAGCTGGTAAGCTACAATGCTACATGACTAACAGATGAACAAGTAATAATGGATCAGGAATACCACTAGGGAAGAATAATTAGAGATTAACAATGTCCCCTCATAAAGGACTGAAGAAGGTAGCCGCAAGACAATGACAAGAAAACAAGCAGGAGAAATACCTGAACAAGAAAGAAACAAGATCCACCATAATATCTAAAAACTTGATGTTATTATGAGGTTATAAGGAACCTCTTGAGTCCTGTCCATATCAAGGAGCAAAAATTTCCAAGGAAACCAAGAGAGAAAGTTTATAATTCACCATTGGTTCTTTTAGCCCACCTCAATTTGACAACTTACAAAAATCTGGGACTAACCACAATATGGCTCAATGGGTGAGCCACATCGCCACCACCGGCATGCTTGACAAACTCGCCGGGTGTGAGAAAACTGCCATGACAGACACACAGTATCCTCACTTCCTCACCTTTCCTATATTGGTAAAGAAAACCTTGTATTAGTTTTCCATTCGGACCCTTCCCTTTGTAGACACACATGGCATAGCTTCCAACACATCCCTCCCCATATCTTTAGGGTTCCGGTTTTCGTTGGCCGGCTTCCTAGTTGTGTCTGCAGCAACATTACAAGAGTTTTTGGCAACTGATATTCCTGAGGTGACTGGTAATTTCTCTTTCCCGTCTTGCAATGGGTTAGCATTGATTAGGCTCCTAGTGTCCAGCAAATTTGATCCTGAAGGCAGCAACAAAGAATTTAGGATTTAGGAAGAGGAAGCAAGTGTAGTTAAACCCCAAAAATATCATTATAAGGCAGCTTATATTTGAATACTTAAAATATACAATTCAATCCTTAAAATGTTTATCTTTTACTGCTCATTAATCCTCATCAATCAAATAAGGGACTGAATAAAAAACTTCAATACACACCAAGCATATATATCGATGATTAGGATAGTTGTAGCACGTCTTGCAAAGACTGAATTGTTAGTTTACTTAATAAATTATCATCGAACAATAATCTGTACACTCAAACAAAGTAAGAGAAGGAACCCAAAGGAAAAAGAGACAAGAGAATAAACAGATTTGGTAAAGACAGCAACTTCATACCTTTGTAGGCAGATTGCGACATTAATTTGTAGCAGTAAAGACAAATTATGAATTTAACCATTCTGCTCTTTTAGTTATGAACCAAATTCCAAACAACATTATGCTGACTTATATAATATAAAAATGGATTTTCTCCACGTAGATTTACATCAAAACAGATTAATAATTCGGAATCCGAAGTCGGTGTTTTGAGACCTCTTGTGATTGTTCAAAACACATCGTTTAAATTATAACCCACTCACTTCAAAATTTAGCGAGAACTTCATCTGTACTTGGCGCCTACTCACTTTAGAGTATGCCTCACACATGGTGTTTTTTTTTTTTTTCACAAGAATGACAAATAAAGTTATCAAAACCAATAACCAAGTCTCACATAATTAAACACCATTCCTGAGTTTCTATCAGCAGTCATGACAGCATTTAGAAGAGCGTGTTCTGCCAAAAGAATCATCCTGAAAAACTATATAAGATAGAAAAACAACCTATAATCATGTAAGAAGTTATCGTATCTATATTTCAAATTAGCCTCACATGCATGGTCAAAGGAACAAAACAAATTAAGCTATGCCTCGTCTTGTTATTTGTTATATATCTGAGTTTCTTTGAAGAAAAAGAGAGTGCTTCCTTTAACTTGAGCGCAAATCAAAGAGGAAATTTAGTTAAAGAAACTTTTGGTTAAGTTTATTTGTTTCTTTTGAGCTGGAAACAGAAGTTCCAAGAGACACTTTTGGTTAACCCATCCATGGTCCTTGAACAAACATCTTCCATAGTGGTCATGCTAAATTATTCCCAACTTGATAACAATTAATGTACTTTTAGCACTGTATACTTTAAAGTATTATTAATTTAGTAATTATAAAATATAATTTTAAAAAAGAACAAGCTGTAAAGAATGTGAATAATTTTAGCACGCGCTAATCTGGTGGCTATAGTACGATTTGAGAAAGTGTATGACAAGGTTGTCCCCCACCCTCTACATTTTTTTTTTCAATTTATTTTTGTAAAACGAGACCCTCCAAAGTAGAAACTGATCTGAGAAGGCTATATCGTAATTTTTCCTAACAAAAATAACATGGATCAGTGAATGAAGAAAACACCAAGTAAAACACAATAAAAATAATTTTAAATTTTTTTAAGAAAAGAGTAATTCCATGGGCGGTCAAAGCAGAGAAGAAATAGACTTACAAAAGAGAAAACTTATTTTTTAATCCATAAATTTGTACAAAATTAATAAATCAGTCTTTAAAAAATCAAAATGTACAATAATTTGGTCTTAGATTAGACTTGATGACCAAAAAAATATAAGGATACAATTATTGATAATTATAATATTTTTTAGACTAAATTATTAACAAAGGTAATATTTTAAAAATGAAACAGTATATTCCTATTATTGAACAAAAGTCAAATTCATGAATAAAAAAGAAGTTGCAAAACACCCTTTCGTGCCCCTAACGTTTGCAGTGATTTTCAGTTATGCCCTTAACGTTTCATTTGTGTCAGTTATGCCCCCAATGTGAAACGTTAGTTTCAATTATGCCTCCACCCCCGTTAGTGTACCATTTTTCGGAACTTTTGAGCTTCAATCTGTGTTTGTTTCAGTTTGTTTTGATAAATGAGTTTATGGGTACTCATTTTTGGCTTCTAAGGATCATTTTGCACATGGAAATTGAGAAAAATGCTTGGTTTTGCTGCATTTCATTTTGGTCCTTTTTAGGGTTCATCAGATCCGATTTTCTTCGAATTTGGGGCTATTTTGAGCTTAATCTTTGAAATTGATCCAAGGAATCAAGTTTGTGATGTCCGAAAATTAAAACCCATATGAAATCTAATCAAAACCGAGCTCAAATCGTACGAAAATGGTGTTTTTTTTGTGGATGATTGAAATTGGGGCATAATTGAAACTAACGTTTCACATTGGAGGCACAACTAACACAAATGAAACGTCAGGGGCATAACTGAAAATCACCGCAAACGTTAGGGGCACGAAAGGTTGTTTTGAAAAAAAAAAAAGTTGTTTTCAATAAAGAGAGCATTTGAGATGCAGATGGTAAAATGAAATTAGGAAATTTGAGAGGGCAATTGGGTAAATGGAAATTAGGAAATGAATAACCTTGATGTGAATTGACAGTGAGATTGTGAAGTCAAGTGATGCCCTTGGAGAAGCACGGAGGAGGGAGCGGCGGCGCACAAACACCACCAGCCCCATTACCACTAGTCCTTCATCATCATCATCAGGATTCCGATTCCGATTCCGATTGAAGAAGAAGTGTGGAATGGACGACGTGCGTTTCAACTTCTTATTCCACCTCCACCCCAAAACGACCGTTCATGGAGAGCCCAAGAGTGAGCTCCACCACTTCACTCTCGATCTGCTACAGATTTCTGGGGGAATAATATAATTACTCATTCAGATTAAGGACTACTTTCAGTTACAACAAGCTCTTTTTCAATTTGATTGGATTGGATTCCAGTACAAGTTGTGAACACTGACTCTACAGAACGCGCATATATTGGTATTCACTATCCTCAAGAGAAGACGAATCCAACACTGTAAAGGGAATGGTGCTGACTGCTCATGTGGCTCGATGATGAGGTTACTTTTTCCACGTGTCAACTTCCCATTCATCCAATCAACCAACCTGCGAATCACAACTCGAAAAGTTTCTACCTTGGGGCCTCCCTCCTACTGTTTCGTCCTTCTTTTTTTTAAATTCAAGTATATTTTTATCCTCAATTTATAATTAAGTTTCAATTTGTTTATTTTATTTAAAAAATTCATTAAAATTATTTTAATGATTAATATTTTGAAATCATTTAACAAGTATATTAAATCTGAAAACGTTTATGTTGTTTTAATTAATCTATTTTAAAGATATGATTAGTAAATTATTAGTATCAATAACATTTTGATATAAGAATTTTAATTTTATAATAATTTATTATTTATTGTTAAATAACTTGATATCATTTTAAATATTAGGACTTTTTTTACAAACATAAAAAAAATATATTAAAATGAGGTGAATAAAATTTAGTATTCTCATGCTCTAATAAAATTAACTGATTATATTATAGTTATCCAATGATTTATCGAAACGTCGAAAGTGTCAATCAGAAGGAACCAGTTGAGTCCAAGTAATGTGTTAGTAACTTAAAAACACAGATTAATACGTTGAAAGTTGAACCACTTGATGATGAAAGTTATATATATATGATGCACTCAACTTGCACATAATTAATCCTTTTAATTTGCAATTAGTCTCATATCATTCCAAAACACCATTCGTGATCTTCACTGATTCCAATTATTACACAAGAAAACAGGACAAGAAGGTTTTCTTATTTTGCTCATTTAACGATACTTGAAAGTTAAAACAAGTCTAGGAATAATGAAAGACAATCTGAATCCGTACCGTTTTTTGGTTATAGATTTTCATATAGTCATTATTGTCAATAGGTGATATATCTAAGATAGTACTAGCTAGTTCTCTATACATTAATATGTGGGACTTATATGAAGGAGCTAGCAAGCACGTTTGAGGGCTCATATGAAACGTGATGGAAAAGAAGCTTTTCCACACATGTTAATCTTAAGTTGATGGATGAGTAATCAAATTGTCAGATAATGATTTGTGATAAAGCACACCGTTTTGATGTGGGTGTGGAGCAATCATACCAGATGTGTGGCATCTCTTGATCGATTGGGTGATTTAAGTCTTTGAATTTTTCTATTTCTCCATGAATTTCAAGCATTTTGGAGGTTTAAACTGGCCAATGGACATAGTGCAAGAAATCGGACCGGTCATCAAACCGGTGGAAGGCTCGGGTCACTGGTTCAATGGTTCAACCGATGGGTCACTGATATAACCGGTCGAGCTATTTATACATTTTCAAATATACATATTCATTAAATACACATTAATATATTGCAATAATTTAAATATAAAGTAAATATTAAACACTTTAGTACCTTTGGAGCTATTTTGTAATTTTAACCATAACAAGTTTTGTAAAAATTACATATTGACCCCAATTTTTTTTAAAGTTTTCATTTTAGTCCATCTATAATATGTATCCAGGGACTAATTTGTAATTTTTTNAAAAGATTAAAGACAAACGTTGGAAATCACATCTGATTGTCTAGTCATTCGTACTACATTATATTACATTTGTCGTTCATTAAGCCAACTTGGTAGGAATCATCAAGGTACTTTTGTTGTATTCTATTGAAGAAAAAGATTTGACACATTTAGTAATTATATATATATTGCATTTATTCCATCATAGAATCTACAATCCTCATCTTTGAAATTGTAAGAAAAAAATGTTCAACTTTTTTGTTTTTGTGAATACGAGGGGCCCAAGGCCTGAGCGAGGTCCAAAAAACCAAACTATAGAAAAAAAAACATCTAGACACAGTATGGCCCAAAGCATCATCAGACATTGCTTCCTCAACGGGAAATTTTTTAGTTTTTCTTTTTTTGTTGGAGGTTGTCTTCTATTAGAATTTAGAATTTAGAAGTTTTCTTTTTTATTTTCAGAAATGTTGTTTTGTTTTTTTAATCTACTCTTTAAAAGTTAAAAATGGTAAAAGAAAATTTGAGAAAACCTTCATTTTGGTCCCTCAATTGTTATTGAGTCAACGATTTAATCCCTGAATTGTAGGAAACTACAATTTAGTCTCTCAATTTTACATCTCCGTCTACATTTTGGTCCGTGAGCTGTTAACCATCCGTTAGAGTGATAACGTGGCAGTTAAATGATGATGTGTCACTGTTAAATGATGACGTGGCTTCTAAATTATTTATCCTAATCATATTTTATAAGCCAAAATCCTATTTTAGTCCCTTAAATTTGCTCAAAGTTTCATATTCATCCTTCAAGTTTCCACTCATTCACCATTACCATCAAATCTTCATCTCAATTACTTCTTTTCTTCTAGTTCTTCTTCTTCGCATCCCCAATATCCCCCATCCCCAAACACCTCCCACTCCACTCTTACTGCTTCGAGAATCTTTGCGAATTCGGAACTCGCCCTTGCCTCATCAATGCTCCCACCGGCCAAGTCTTCACCTACACGACGATGTCGACCTCACCGCCCAAGGCGTTGCCGTCGACATCCACCACAAATTCGCCATTCGCCGCGGCGACGTCATCATGGTCCTCCTCCCTAACTCGCCGGAATTCGTCTTCTCCTTCCTCGCCGCCTCGCATCTCGGCGCCGTCACCACCGCCAAGAATCCTTTCTTCACAGCCACCGAGATCGCCAAACAAGCCCGCGCCTCCAACGCCAAGGTCCTAATCAATCAATCCTCCTACTACGACAAAGTAAAAGACCTCGACAGAATCAAGATCGTCTTCACCGGAAGCCACCGTCAAGTAGGACGTGATTCTTGTGTGTTGCGGTTGTTCCATATATATTCGCTGAATTCGGTGTTGTTGTGTGGGTTGTGGGCAAAGGCCATGATTCTGGTGATGCCGAAGAAGAAGAACTAGCAGAAGAAGATGAAGATTTGATTCAACGATGAATGGGTAGAAACTTGAAGGATCAATATGAAATTTTGAGCAAATTTAAGGGACTAAAATAGGATTTTGGCTTATAAAATATGACTAGGATAAATAATTTGGAAGCCACGTCATCATTTAACAGTGACACATCATCATTTAACTACCACATCAAGATGGTTAATAGCTCAGAGACCAAAACATAGACGGAAGTGTAAAATTGAGGGACTGAGTTGTAGTTTCTTACAATTCGGGACTAAATCGTTGACTTAGTAACAATTGAGGGACAAAAAATAAGTTTTCTCAGAAAATTTTAAAAAGTGTTCTCTCATATAGTGAAAAGAGGCATGTTGTATCTCTCTTATATCTTTAAAATTTTCTCGTTATTTATAAAAATTTAGTTAGATCTAAAAATTTTATGTTTATATTTGTTTTAGTATTGAAAATTTGGTTTCAGTTTGATTTTCTTAATTATGTTACCTAATATTTTCTCATTCTCCTAGGAATCTATTCTAAAAATTCTTGGTTGATTTTCATTGTTAGTCTTAGATTTGGGTCATGTAAAAAAAAAAAGTCAATGGCAGTTTTAGAAAAATGTTAAACTTTATAGTTTGTGCATAAGTACAATATATATATAGGTTAAATTGAACCAGGAGCCTTTGAGTTTTAAATTGAGAGCAAAAAATATTCTTGAGTTTTAAAATTTGAAAGAAACATCTTCTGAGTTTTTAATTGTGCTCATTTAAGATCTTTGAGTTTTAAAATTTGACAAATAGACCCCCTGAAATTTCAAACTTCTCATTTATGACCTCTAAATAACTTCATTTTTTAAAAAGAATTCAAGGGTTTTAAATGAACAAAATTGAAAGTTTAAGGAATTTGTCTGTCAAGTTTTAAAACTCAGGGATTCTAAGTGAGCACAATTAAAAACTCATAGAATTTATTTATCAAGTTTTAAAATTTAAAGGTATTTTCTGCTCCTAACTTAAACTTAAGGGTGATAGTGCAATTTAGCCAAATATATATATATATATATATCTTATATTATATGGCTCCACCTCTTTCTGGTCGTCCATGTTTAAAACTATAGTCTATGAAATTAAAAATAAGAGAAAATTTACTATTTGGTCTCTCTTTCTTTACTAAGTTAACAATTTAGTCCCTTATTTATTTTATATACATATTTGCGTGCCCGTTAGGGCACGCAAAACAACTGGTATATATATATGATTCTTGAAAGTAAAGTGAAGACTATTGATGCTAATCAACAGAGTCATGAACCGTCGTATCTCAGCAACCAAGTTTAATTAAGAGATTTTACATGTGTGAATCCTTTAGATCAGCCACTTTCTCATGGGTAGCACATGTTTTGCAACGATTTTTCCAAACATGTTAGCTTCATTAAGTAGGGAGACTTGTGATTTCGTGTGTATTAATTGGCTTAGATGCTTAATATCCCACCCTCGATCGTCTCTGCCCACTATCCCCAATTGACTAACTTTTGACTTTAATATAATATAGCTAGTAAAAGATAGAGTAAATTAATAATTTAATATATGAAAATTAATAAATATATTAATTTAGTTGATATGTAAAATTATAAAAATTAACTTTGAAAAGAGTCAATTATAATCTATTTATTATTTTGCTGAGACATTAATATATAAATTTAATAAAAGTATTCTTATTATATCTAATGTTAAATACGATATTAATAAAATTTAAATTAAAACTCTATTTTGCCCCTTCTGTCAAATATTTTACTAAATTCTTTATATTTTCATTAATTGATGACATTATATTTTTAGTTACTAAATCTAAAAATTTATTGTTTAAAAGCTAAATTAGAATATAACTTCTTTTTAAAAGTTTAAAGTCATTAATTTACTGAAACAATACTCCATTTGATAAAAAGAAATCTTTTAATATCTTTATGATAATAAACATTACACAACTTCAGATCAGATAAGAAATTAATATTACAGAGATGAAACTAAAACAAAAAATAGCATTATTAAAGGACTCCGATCACTAAGATCAACATTAAAGATAGCGACATTCAGGGAAAAAAAAAAAAAAGATAGCAACATCCAGATGTTGTTGATACTCGAAACTCCTTTAGTAGCAGCAAGGGATATTTCACTTCTCAATTCTCAGCATCAAATATAATATCGACTCAATATTTTTTTTTTTATGATCATTCTCCAAGGGATTGAAGATCCTTAACAAAAACATCAGCAAAAGCTTCCATTTCTTGTTTGTTCAACACCAATCCAATCTCCACTCCTCCATCGCCATTCCCGCTTTCCGAAATAAAGATAGCTTTTGTCTTATCAATAGAAACGATATCTACTTTCACTGGCCTTCCCCACCCAAAATCAACACTATAAGCCTCAAATCGAGGCGAACCAGAAACGCTAAGAATTCTATAATTCCCATTTGGCGTTATTAAACTTGATCCCCAGCTATCTACTCCTCTTACCAATCCCATTTCCAGTTTACTCATAGCTTCACTCATTGCCTCCATCGCACTAATCAACCCTTCTTTCCCCAATAATTTCTCTGTCTCTACCATTGCAATCTCACCCACAACGCAATTCCCAAAATATGATGCTGAAATTGGAGGATCCAAACGACCCCTACAATCCACTGCGAATGCCAATACCACGTTCTCGGCTTTTGTGTTCTCTGCCTTCACCAAGCAACGACCCAAATACGAGAATGTCACTGCAAATGTGGAAACATGTGCTTTTTTGTTCTTGAGCTTGGATTGTGTGTATAGCTTGAGCTTTTTTATGTGCGATGGGGTCAATTCGAACGTCCCTCTCACTGCGTCAGATGGAACTCTATGATCCCAATTCCAACACATGAGGCTTTTGTTATTATTGCTAGATTCGCCTTCGTTTAAGATCTCTTTCACGTATGCCTCGTAGATTCCATTGGAGTCTTTGATCACTGTTCTGTCATAGAAAGGCACTAGTCCCTCAGGGACAATGAAAGAATCTGATGAAGATTCTTCAACATTAATAATCTGAGAGCAAAAGTATGCCCAAAGTTTGATGAATGCGATTATGGACCTTCCGTCCATGACGGCGTGGTGTGTGGTGATTCCGATACAGAAACCAGAGTCAGGGAACAGAGTGAGTTGCAGGGCCAAAACAGAGGCATTTTCATGTGAAGAACTCAAATGGGGTATGAAAAGATTGAATTTTGAGGCGTCTTGGAGAGTGTTAGGATTAGAAAGATGGTGAAAATTGAAGTGGGATTGAGCGACGGTGAGAGAAACAGAGTCGCCGGCGACGTAGTGAACGGAGGGGTGATCAGAATGGTGGGGCCAAGAAAGCGTGCCGGCGAGAGGAAGAAAGTGTTGGAGAGTGAGAGAAAGGGATTTTTTGAGTTTTGGGACGACGTAATGGAAGAAAGAAGAGGGAGGATGAGGGTATTCGTAGAAGAAGGCACATTCGAGAGGTGGGAATCTCAGCCATCGGATGTCGAAGAAGGTTAGAGGTAGAGGGGTGGCGGCGGAACACGGCGAGTCTTGCGGCGGCGCCACCCTGCAAACCTCCACAACTTTTATGTCCTTGTCATCACTCATGATGATGGATGTGTATATATATGTACGAGGTAATGTAAGTGTTGTGTGTTCTCGATCAATACTACCTCATATATATATAGCAATATAGCACAACTTCTCGTGATTTAATCTATATTTATATAATGATATTAGCTGGAGATTCCATTTTTAATTTTAAAGGAAGCGTTTTTTTAATACTTTTGCCTTTGAGTTTATGCCACTCCTCCTATATATAAGGATGTATAATCCTCTCATACTCACGTTAAGTGTTTTATGGTTTGGTATGACTTTAGTTTTTTTTTTTTTTGGCCGAATGGTATGAGTTTAGTTAGTAAATCATTTAGGTAAATTACAATATGAAGTTTGATTAAAATACTTCAATTTCTTTTATACTTTTTGCTACTATGTATTTTTTTTTTTTTGAAGAAATAGGATTGTAATTTTATTATTAATACAATGAAGAATTATGCTAATACTAAGCTCAAATGTAAGCATGTAACTACGTAAGTCATATATATACACAAATTTCTGGTAGTTTTATTTTCCATACAATGAAGAAATAGGATTATAGTTTTATTTTCCTCTTCCATTTGTAAGATCCTTCATGATGATGTCTTAAATTTATGGTATTTCTACATTATAGCACGGATGAAGGCATATATATATACTAGGGGCTTTGCTGTAAAATAAATAAGGGACTAAATTGTTAACTTAGTAAAGAAAGAGAGACCAAATAGTATATTTTCTCTTATTTTTAATTTCATAGACTATAGTTTTAAACATGGACGACCAGAAAGGAGTGGAGTCATATAATATAAGATATATATATATATATATATATTATATACCATTGTTTTTAATGATGCCTTTATTAGTACATGTAACATACGCTTTAAAGTCATATATACACACACACAAATTCTGAAATTCTTCTTACTCAAATTATGGATTAGATTGGCCAAAAAAAAATTATGGATTAGAATAAATATAAAAATACTATAAATGTGATGTCGAAGAACAACGTTAATATAGAATTTAATATATAGTTTCTGAAGCACTAAATTATGTTGACTATTAATTTTGTGTATATTATCCCTTTATATTTTTTATTTAGTTTTTTGTTCGATTTAAATTATAATAGCTAAATTAAAAATTATGTAAATTGTGTATACCAATAAATTAATTTAACGTATATATAGCATAACTAAATTTAAACGTATGATATATATTATGAATTGATATTATAATTTTTAATGTTTTTATCAAAATTTATGAATTTTTAATTATTTATATATATAAATATATGTCGTGTCATACCATGAAATTTGAAGAATTTGACGTGATATATTTTTGTCCGTGTCATTGCCATGCTAGTAATAAACTTTTGAAAAAGTCAAAGTTAGCAATTTTTTTTTAAAGGATTGAGGTTCTGAAGTACAAGATGAAGCAACAATCACTTGAATTCCCAAATCTTTCGGATTTGCATTTGACAGCATTACCTGAATCTTCAAAAAGATCTATTTTCTTATATTTAATGTTGGTTTTAGAACTTAACAAAGGAGTTCCAAGTTCCAACTTGTCCCTTAATGTGCTAACGTGATCAGACAAGTTAAGGATCTGAATATTGCAGGCTTTTGTTCTTGGCTGACTTCTCTGGTGTAGTGTCTTTCACCAGAAATCTGAATTTAATCCGGCCTCGTCAAAAATTATTGTTTTAATATATTTATTTTAGTGGACACGTTAATATATCTCTTATTTTGTTCTCTCAAAACTTCACAATTATGCAAAGAAAAACGGAGGATGCTGAAGCAAGAATAAATCTAAGAATAAAGATATAGGCTATATACACACACACAAACACACATGCATACCTTAAGGAAGTGCCTGTTTTTGGCTGAGCTAGTACGAGAAATGTGGTGCCCTTTTGACTGCAGCTATATCCATTGGGAAAGAATATAATTTTGAACAACTTAATTAAATGCTTCATCTTTGTACAAATGGAGCTTTACTAATATTAAATCACTTCAAAAGTTGTATTCATAAAATAAAATATCATTTACTAACAATTAATCTATATTTGTAATGGAGATTAAAACTAAAAGCATCCGCGCGCATGCATAAAGTGATTGAAAAACATCTTCATCATCAATATGACTTAATGTAGGTTACGTACTAGTCTTATTCAGACAAGATATGTTCAGGCAGTTTAATTTAGCAGTACCCAAATCCCAAAGGCAATCAATCTCAAAATTAAAAGAACAATACTAAATTAAGGAAAATTTTATAAAAAACTCCATAACTTTATCTAATGAGGTTTTAGTTATTAGACTTATCTTTTTCATCTTGAAATTTGTGTAATGATTTTTATTGCACAAATCTCAAGATGAAATAAGGAGATCCAATAATTATAAACTCATTTTTTTTGCCTGAACTATAAACTCGTTAGCTAAAGTTATCCTATTTTTTATAGCATAACCCCTAAATTAATTAATACAAATTTTACTAGCTCATCCTACTCAACCCAACTCCTGAAGGTTAGTAAGAAAATGGGCATTATATATACAAACTTAGTTTAAGAATTGCTACATTTATAGTGACTCATAATTATATTAGACATAGATGTGGCGTTAATTGAGGCATTGAGCTATATATATAAGTATAAAAATGAGAGAGATAAATATGTGTGATTTACAGGCTGCAACTATTGTATATTATTTGTATACATTTTCCTGTAAAATCACAAATTCCAGCGCCTGCTAGCTAGTTAATTACACTTACACCCATTATATTGAAGAGGACATGGTGTGTGCACTAGCTAGTTTATATATAATTACTTTTCTGTACGTACGTACCTTCTCAATTCTCATATGTACTAAATAATGATATGAGCTTAGGTTTGAGTTGAATATGAATTTGTACCTTGGGGTTTTGCTTGTGTTGACTGTTGTGTATGTTGCTAGCTATATCATCAGGCTGTGCCATCAGAGCCCTCGATTCATGACTCAAGGAAGCAAAAAACTCGAAAGCATTAACATCATGAGCGGATAACAACAACTGACAATAAAAAACATTAACAAAACGTAAAAAAAAAGTAATTTAATTTGAATGATCCTAATAGTCGAAGCAGGATCAGGTTTTGCATTCTTCCGCCCTGCGTTGTTCCTGCAATTCCAAATAACATCAAGATCTACCAGAATTTGAGAATCAATCTTTGTTGCGGCGCCAGCTGATGATCCAACCTGTAAGCCAAGTGCGAAAGCTACAGCTCCTCGGATGATATTTAATAGAAATATGCAACCCGAACCAGACCGCTTTCGCGAAGTTGCAAAGAAGGAACGTGTGTGAGATAGAGTAGTCAAAACCACCACACAGTGGGCAAACAATATCACAACGAAGGTGATGGCGATTGAGATTAGTGAAAGTCGGGATAGCATCATTATATATTTTCCAAGCTGTCAGCAACACCCTCATTGGGACTTTCGTCTTCTAAAAATCTTTTCAGAAAAAATTTGAAGTAGCAATATTACCTTGATCCGGATGGTAGCCACATCTAAGAAGTTTGAAACCAGCGGCAGTGGAATATAACTCAAAGACAACAGGTGTCCACATCAAGACATCCGGGACCTGTCTGACCGGTCCGGGACCTGTCTGACCGGTCCTAGAGTGCTAACGGCTAAGAAGGTTCGCCGCACAAATCAAGATATCTCTTAGCTCTTTCAGTTATATATGCATTAATTAATTAGTTACGCTTTTCCGAGTTTACGTTAGATTAGTTTTGTAAAGTTTGTTATTGTGATGTTCATTATATTATCGTTCATTATATTATCGTTCATATAGGAAACATACACATATATAATTTTCTTGTATATATGAGTATATATATAATCTAGAGGTACGGTGCAGTAAATGTAGACTAAAATCATATGGAATTAATGCCATTATAAGGGATGAATATATTAATTTAATGCTTCTGCTGTGGGATGGGATCAGATCTCACAGTTAGGCAAATGTTGTTTTCCAATTGGGAGTGAGCAGTGGTTGGGTCTATATGTAAGTCAGTCGGGTTGATCTTGAATTCACGAATTGATTTGGTTTTAGAATAATGGAACCACATATTTATAAGTTGTATTACGAATTTGAGATCTCAAGAACTAAATCAATTCATGAACTATATAATTATTTTGCCTCTTATGGAGTTCTTGCTGTAGAATATTTTTATGATTGTGTTGTGATGGTTTATGGAGTTGTGAAATTAGTTATGTATTTAAGAGTTGGCGCTTGGAAGTTATAACTTATCCTCTTCATCATAGATGATCCGAAATGACCTGGCCCAATAGGGAAATCCCAATAACGTATATGATTTTGTAATGATTTATAATATTATCATATCTATTTTAAGTTTAAATACAATTTCAGAGTTAAGAACTTTTTTTGACGAAACAAAGATCAAATTAAATTTTAAAAGTAAATAATTCATTTTACGGTCAAACAAATATAATTAATTATTATCTCTTATTTCAAATTCAAATGCAACAAATTTATAAATATATGTATGCTAATTTTTGAAGATTTCTTTTTCTATTCGGTTAAAATCGCTAGCAAATAAAGTCAAATCACATCTCGAAAGTAAATTTGAGACCAATTTGAAACATTGTGAAAACATGTAAAACCAATTCAAAACTTTAATGGCATATGTATTTAGAATCACATTAAAAATTGTCTCCGATAGTAAAATTTTCAGAAACAACTAAAAATCACCTTGAAATAATTTACCCTTGCCAAAACTACATTTATAATTTGTCCAAAATAATCTAATTATCTGCAAATGAAAGACAACGGTGAGTGTGATAGTCTGCATGTCATGGGATAGATAACCAAAAACTCTAGTAAAAACTCGTCAAAATTTGTAGTACAATCGTTTAACCTTCCAACTTAAATAAATGGAAGAATTGTAACTCCAAGAATTACAAACTTTTTTTCCTGCTTTGGGAATATTCCAACCCGGATTGAACCTAAATGCTTCAGACAAATAATCCCCAAGAACGGAACTCAGCGAACAGCCTGTGCTGCCTGAGAGCCATCTTCAGTTACTTTGTTAGCTTGAATGGTGCTAATAACATTTGCAACATTACCCTGAAAAAGGTACGCATGTAAATGAGCATTCGTCAAAGCAGACCAACAGACTCTTGTATTTACTAAGTCATTAAGAGGTCATATATTGGGGATGCACAGCATCACATCCAATTTCTCCGTCAGATCTCAATGGAAGAGCCCTACCAAAATTTTTAAAATAAAAAAAAAATCTAGCTCTAAATTTGAACCCTTTTAAAACCCAGTACCTTAACCCATACCCATTTCTTTAAATACACATGCCCAAACTCTGCAGTAAAGAACATCCCTCATTGATCAAGCATATAAGAACATCCCTCACTACATTTTACCGAATTTTTAGTTTAGAAATTTACCCTCCATGCAGTTAGCTTTGTTCGCAGTATTTGCCACTGGTGCTGCCCAAACACACGATTGGTACAATGACTGCACAAATAAAAGTTACGTCAAATGATGGTTAACTAACAACTAAATACTTATTGAACAAGTAAAACACAAGATACTGGACCAGATGTAGCCACAGCTGAAAGGGGTGAACAGCCAGTTGGGGTGGGTAAGAGGGAAAAAGAAGAATGAAGTTTAGAAGGATGGAGGCAGATAACACACCTAACAAGCACAACTTGATTCATCTGGTCTATCTTACAGTCAATCAACTTGGCAGTGATTGCTTTAACCACCCATAGTTCTACCTCATCGTCATTGATCTGAAAGGGAGCTTGCATTGCTTCAATTAAGCAGGAGTATAAAGAAAAAAGATAAAACATAACAAAAAGAAAAGCCAATGCAAATACCCTAAGTGTGTCCTTGATAAGTGCATATGGAATCTGGCCAGATACATCAGAGGCAAGATCAACCAAAGACAACAGCCTCATCTTCGCAATACATTCTTCATGCACAAGGTCTGAAAACATTTATTTCATCAAAAGTTTTACATATAAAGCAGGGCAACATAGCTTTGCACATGCAACTATAGAAAATCATCAGTGGTATGAAGGAGTTACCAAAGCTTTTCAGCAGGGTAGAATTTGCAGCATGGAATTCTAAATACGCATCCAGTGTCTGAGTAAGAAAAATCTTGAGTAACTGATATACCAGTGCATATTTAGCATCTTTCTCCAGTTGCCCAACAGCAGGCATGTCTAGCAAATCACACTGCAACATGACAGTAAGAGAATATCAAAGCCCATTCCAAATTTATATGGAAAAAATATGATGAAGCAAATGACCAGTAATCATGGAAAGGTTGAAAAGAAAATAAACTGACCAACAAGCATACAACACTGAATCATTAGAAAACAGATATAGGTCCATTCATAAAACAAAACAGCAGTATGGAACAAAAAATGAAGATCACTTTTCTGTCAAGACTTGAAAAGCAGCATAGAGGACCAAAAAAGGATGGGCATCGAAGTGACCACAATTCAGGACTTAACAACAATTCAAATGTTAAATTCCATGTTGGCGCTTCACAAAACAAGAAATTTTCAGGAACAATGAAAGCATCACAAGAATAACTGTACATCAAGTCTGGCCTAGAAGCCAATTGAGAAATACTTGGCTGAGTTGGTTCTAATTTGCCATTCTCTAAGTTAGCAGACTGAATTAAAATGAGTATGAAGGAAAGACATCCTACAAGCCATATTCACCACCTTTTAAAATTCTTTATGAAAGAAGCAAATTAGAGATAAAGGAGATGGGTGCCAAGGGATCATTTTTCATGAGGAGGGGGGAGAGGGGAAAAACTATTATTTATTTTATAATCACAAACCCAATTATCCAAGACCAAGACCCTAATATATTGACAGAAAGAAATCATCCTGGTCACCTCTAGGATTTTATAGTTGGCCAGAAAATTATCAAATGGGTTCATAACTGTGCCACTGTTTTGTTTTGTTTCTGCATACATTAACTGGAGAACAGAGAAAATTGAGCACCCTCAAAGTAGTAGAAGTAAAATAAATTTGAGTGCAACAATGTCAATGTAACTTTTAAAGATAGCAGAAGAATTTAAGACAAAGAACAATATGACGTGAATCTATACAAAAAACTACAGAAACAGTTGCCATGAATCTCATACAATCACATCAGGTACCTGAAATATGTCAGGTGCCCTAACAAATTCCACAACTGCGCGCACGGCCTCCTCCTTGGCTTCACTTAATGCTTGAGCATCTTCTCCAGAAAATGTTTCCAAGTACTTGGTGAGGAACTTCAAAGAATCCTTTGCCATGCTGAGGAACAGAAGAAGAGAACACATTTATCAGGGGGAAAAATAGGAGGTCATGGATCAGAATATTTTTGTCACTTCTATGGAAACAGAAGTATTAATAGAATGGAACTGAATTTACAATGAGATCCAAGTATTATTATAAAGCCAAAAAGCACTTGACATCTGGTTTACCTTTTATTATCTTTCAAAATGTCAGAGATAGTGAGCAAGAGCTCTCGTTGTTCTCCTACCCCAATACTTCCCCAGTCTTTCAAGAAGCTATCCATCTTTGCGAATGAAGGAATGACATGTTCTGTTACTTTCCCATGAATTGCCAAATTTAGTGCCTTCAAGTATACATAAAACCGACTATATGGTGTCTCCAAAAGGTTGTACAGATTGAACAAACTGTAAAGAATGAATGATGTTTTAAAATTAAAAAAAAAATGATATAACAAAAATCAACAGCATACATAACCAAAAAACATTTAAAATAAGTATGAATGTATGATATAATATTACATCTTGAGGCGTACTACAGGCTTTTCATTTGGTTGTTGAACTACTTTTGCTGCTATAACTTTTGTGATCTCCAACTCTTCATCTGGATTCCCAGTCTTTGTAACAAGGTTGCAGATAATAGTGAAGATGCACTCAACATCTGTTATAAGAAATAGATACCAAATGCCCGTGGTCATTAATTATAATTGTTGTCAAAATAACAATAGAGGCAGTGTTGGAGAATCAATTAGATTATGGTCACGCCTGCCAAAATTTTTTCTCGAAACGTTCATTGAAAATCCTGTTGCCTGAGTGATTAATTAATTTTCAAATTAAATCCTAAATATGAAAGTGAAAAATGCATTTTAGAAAACCAAATTCATAGCCCCAAAAAGTGAACTATCCAATATTATTTACAAAATGGCCAGAAGTAGAAATCAGTAATACCAAAATCAACCAAGACAGTTAGAATGAGGAAAAAAGGCCTGGTCCAGAGTCAGATCACTGTAACATGTATATGCATAATCAAGGATTAAATTAGTGTGTTATTATCAAAAGAACAGGGAATCAAGTAAGACCGGAAGCTAGAAGATATCACCACCTCAGAATGTACAAGTATGCTGAAAAGTTTTAGGAGTGGAAACTGCAGAAAAAGGAAATGGAGAATTCTACCTTTTTCAGGCACCTTTGAGAATATCAATTCAGCAGAAGTAACCATCAGTGATGCTAGTTCCAACCACTTTTCCATTGCAATGAATTCTTCAGCCTCCATACACAGTCTACTGACTTGTGGCTCAGCAACCTGACAAACCAAAATAATATACATCCCAAATACTGACAGGTATGAGCATTACAACAAAATTGGAGCATAAAAATGTTCCACTTGATTTGATGGACAGTAAATGTAGTACAAAACATTTTATCTACTGTGTTTAGCACAAAAGTGATATTTTAAATTTACAATTAAAACAAAACCACAAAATCCCAAAGGCATTCAAATTGTTGATCCTACTCCGAATCCTACCTAAGTTGCAAGGATATCATAGCCTAATTGAATTGTGAATCATAGAACTGTGCCTTCCATATTTTCTATATTTATAAAACAAATGCAACATAACTCTGCCTGTGTTTGCTTATGCTTACACTAACGGTCCCAAGCCCGTTAAAAGAGGAGGGTTGTGTTAGGCAAGCGACAGCCAACGTAAAACATTTGTCGTGTCTCTCGTATGGATCAACGTCAGTTGTTCCATATAGCCGACCCCACCTAGTGGGATAAGGCTTTGGTGGTATGATAAAACAAATGCAACACTGAATAAATGGTTTCATATAAATGTCTGTAAGCAAAACATGGACTTGAGAAGACCAGGAAGATAGAAGAAATATGACAAATCCCTCATATTTAATTCAATGATCTTCAGCCAAGACCAGGGCTTGAGAAAAATGAAGACGTAGGGCAGGGGAATTAGGGAAGAGGATCAGAGAATAGAGATAAAAAGACGAAGGAGGAAATAATGAAGAATATAAACGTATAAAATACAGGGTTTAGGGATAGGGATGAAGCCAGAGTTTTTAGATTCCCGAACCTAATCACCATCACATTCAGCACAATCAAATTGAAACATAGCCCGAAAAGCTTTAGGGACTAATACAACCGCATGGTCTACTGAACAAAACTTTTATTGACATTTATAGTGTCAATTGTTTCATTTTCGAGGATCAAACAGAAGCACATCAATAATCAGAATGGAAAATTAGCTTAAGTTAACAACACTCAACACCCAGACTACTTCTTAACTACATAGCAGGAAAGAAAAAAAAAAGACCGACTAAACTAATTCTCCATGCAATTTTAATCATGCCCAACTACAACCTCAAGTTACCAATCCTATACTAATGAACTTTGACACCAAATACCGGAACAGTCACACCGCATACATGATGCTAAGTCAGTATAACATTCAAGGAGTAGGAAACTTTTGGGCATACGAAAAAAATGAAAAACGTATTAAAGCGAAATATCAGTTGAGCAGAGCGGAGTACCTCAGGACCGGCATCAGCCCAGGCAAGTTCTGAAGCAAATCGAACAACGGAGAGCGCGGGATCTTCCTCAGAAGTTGGCACGACGGTCGTCATTGTGGTTGTGAAGCACTGCGAACCCTAGTTTTCGCAGCACGCAGGGCAAACAGTGAGAGGGTTGGAAAAAGAAAAACCCTGACGGGGCTATATTTGTATTTAACAAAAAAAACTCAGTTTTTTTTTTTTTACAATAAAAAAATAAATTTAACTTTAGATAGAGATGCTCGTATGTACTACTAATTTCATTTTAAAACTTCACATTAACTATTAATTTTGTCATTAATCTTTTTTTTACTGTTAATTTTGTCTCTAATATTTCACATTTTGATCAATTTTATCCTTTACTCTGACTTTATCCAAATATTATCGGCATAATCTGCGTGACTAATGATATATAATGTAAAACTGATAGAAAAAGAAATTCAAATCCTAACTCAGATTAAAAAACAGGATGCATTTTATCATTAATTTATTAAAAAAAAATTAGTTAAAGGATAAAATTGACAAAAATGTAAAACATTAAGGACAAAATTGATAGCAAAAAAATTGCAGACAAAATTGACAATTAATCTAAAATTTACAAACAAAATTAACTTTTCCCAAAAAAAAAATTATCTCCATATAGTTGAATTCCCCTATTGGGACCAAAACTCAAATTCAAAAAAAATTGAAATAAATAAATTTTTTATAAAATATAATTTAACTATATTATATAATATTATAATTATATAAATATTATTCAATTTTATATTTTTTATATAAAAAAATGTAATTTTATATTCATATATAATATATTTTAGTAGTATAAATTTATAATATTTATATATACACTTATATAATCATATATTAAAAAAAATTTAAAATTACTATAATAATTAGAGTACGAATTGGATCTCGTAATCCCAATCTCAGACATAAACTTGTAATTTTGAACAAATAAATCTCAACCCATTTTTTAGGCCCAAAAAAAATATCTCAACCCATTTTATTTTTATCTCTAGTGATATCCAGAAAGGATAAATTTAACGTATACCCATCAAATAGAGAATGGATTCTCTCTATTTAAAGGTCTCTCCATTTTAGAGAATCCTGACCGTCCATTCAATCTATCGTTTCATACCACGGGACCCTATCTGAAAATGAGTCAAACCACAAGGCCCTTTTGTGTAATTTACCCTTTTTTTTATCACTTGATAATTGATAATTGACACTTGATGCATGCAAAAGCAGGACCGAATCCCATCAAACGATGGGGTTAGCAGTTAGCTCAATTTTTCTCCTCCTCCTCTCTCTCTAGCAACTCTCATTGGTGGCTTTAGACTTTAGAGTAATCCATTAAAGGAGGGAATTCTACATTCCTCTTTAACAAACAGCTTCTTCATTCCTCCTTCGATCCATGTTTTTTGGGTACCAATAATATTTTTACCTTACCTTGCTCACATTCTAAAAGAAGTACAGATCAACTCTATTGAACTAGGCTCTTCACAGTTTCAACTTTCTAAATTTAGATTTTATCGTCTAGTTATTTTATTTAATTATTTATTCTTGTGAAGGGAATATTATTCCTTCCTTTGAGCTGAGACAGCTCTCAAATCTTAATCCTGCTTACTGACAACTTTGATTCTACCGTGATTACTTCCCTTTCTACTTAGGCAGCCATGCTACTCCATTCCATCCACTATCTCCATTGGAATTTGGACAACCTGCTATACCCTCTTTTATTCACAACTGGGTTCACTTTTTAGGCATATTACACAGTTATTCTATAATGGCATGATGAGATCACTATTTTTTTGGCAATGCATCACACTCATCCGATGTTTGCTTGCTAGGCATGAGCCCCGCAAGGATGTATTAGCACTGCAATCGTACTCTTTCAATCATGAGAGCATCGAGGAAACATTAACAATTTATCCCAGTGAAATCAGGCAGTAGTTAATCTAAAATATGATAGACCAGTGGGAAAAAAAAAATATCTAGGCCCCAATAAGCTACTACCAACCGAAACTACTCAAGCATCATCATACCAAATATGTAAAGTAGATTACCCTATTTTGTTCCATCCAAATACAATAGATAGCTGTTACAATCAAATAACAGCTATGTTGGTTGGTGATGGATATTTAACATCAAATTGTAAATCTTCGTGAGCTGCTACCCAAAAGGCGTCCTCCATTTCAGCTGCACTCTTTGCAGGATTAATCGTCAGTTCCAAAGTAGCGATCTCCAAACTCGCCGAGTCCGGGAATAACGCGGAACTCTTCATTTAATGCAACATCAATCTCAGATGTCACAATTTTCAAGGATGGAAACCTTTTGCACACGCAATGGATCCCTTCAGGCGCCTGAATATCAAAACCAACTCATGAGCAATGGTTTTAAAAACCAAACAAATCATTGAGCCGATGAAGTTCTCAGGTCTAGGATTGATCCGTGAAACCAATTAAATCAAAATGCTTAAACCAAATGACATTATAACAATACCAAAAGTTTTAATTTAAAATATCATATATTTATATTATATATTCATTATACAAATTAGAGTGTTTTATATCATAAGGGCAACATATAATTTGTAAATTAAAGTAATTCAAATAGTACATTCATATTAGATATAATTAGATAAGAACATGACTTTAATCAATAATTTCATCATAATCTACAATACAAGTCATATAAAATTAACAAGAGAAAGAATCAAACGAATAATACATTTTAAAATTCCTTCATAACCAATAATGAAATGGCTAAATTGTAAGAAGCTTCCTAGAACTTATGGTCATGTGTAAAAAGCTCCCATAATGTCTACACTTTGATATATAGAACCCAGAAACTTCAATTAGTGTGCTTGAAACCCCTTTTGATAGAAATAAACTAAGGAATTATACTTGGTCAGGAACTATTTTGTCAATTAGACTACTGTGAAACAATAACTAGCACTAATTGGGATTCAGAGGTTCACTTGGATTATGGCAAAATGTTTGTTGACCAGACATAATCCATTAGTTTTTCTGATTGTTTGATGACAGAAAGAGATTTTGCACAATAAATTGTAACTCGGGTTTATAATAAAGTTGAAACATTAGAGGAATTTTTAACACAAGACTTCAGATTCAAGGACCTTTCTTGGAATTTAACCTAATGAAATCCAATGCCCAACTAAAAAATGCGATATAGAAAAATTGTTAAGCCTACAAAAAAATTTCATTTTTCAAGTGAGCCATTTTCAGTTTTTTCCTCTTTTTTTTTTCTGCCAATTCCAAATCAAACTCAGTTTCTACCATTTTCTTTATTTTTTTTGGGGTCAATCTGGTCCAATCTAATCTGACCACTCGAATGGTCAAAAGACTCCAGTTTGTTCTTCTTTACAATTCACCATTGAACTAGCCAATGGTTGTTATCTTGTTTTGGAACTTATAAAGCGCAAAACAAGAAAACAGCCCAAAATAACACAAAAATTGTATGGCAACAGTTGACAGCAGTAAAGCTCCATACAATAGTTATTAAACAACCCAATTTAGCTGCCACATCAGCAACCATTTATGCCATGCCAGCTTAACTTTTCATTATTCAACTTAATGACTAATTATATTGATTGAAAATATATTTTTAAGGGACTAAATTTTGTATTTTCATCTTTTGAAACCTAATTGAGATAAATAACATATTTCAGAGACCAAATTATTATTTCACCAAAAAATATATTAATTAATAATTGAGATCAAATATGAAATGAAGGCATCAAAAGTAACTCACAGAGATGAGATTCAGAAATATTATGTGGGATTCTGGAACTCCTTTCTGAATGAGCAAATCAATTGCTTGGTTTGCAGAATTACCTACAATGGAACTACTGATGTCACTTTTCACTTAGCTGGAAGCAGATGCTAAGTAACCATTAGACAAATAAGGATAACGACAGACAGCTAGACATGTTCAGGTTTACCATCTTAACATTGTAAACAAATATATTTCCGTTGGTGACTACGTTTGGCTTTAGTCCTTTTCCTTGAGTGCTACTATGTAAGCCAGCAGAAAGTATTTCACAAAAAACAATTCCAGTACTATAATGGCCATGCTAGCCTTTTCTTGCAGATAAATTAAAATAAATAATGTTACTTTCTTTCCGGTTACCATTTCACAAGAATTCAAAGGATGATGCCGAAGGGTGTGCAATTATTGCTAGCATAAAGATTAGAAAACCCTATTCAAACATGACATAGTAAAGTTCAAAAGGACAATATTTCAAGTTTCAAAGGTTGCAGGGGTCACCAGTAGCTAGGACAGGGTCAAGAAGCAAGACATGCCGTTCTGATATGTCTTTGGGAAGCTTCTCGTATATAAGCTGCTCAGAGAAGTAAAAAGCTAACAGTTAATACTAATTAGAATATATTATCCACAGAAAACCATCAAAGAGGACCACTTAGTAAACCTCCTTTTTGTTAAAAACAATGTTATTATATAATCTACCTGCTTTCCATTATCACCATCTCTGTGGATCAGGATTTTTCCAATTTTAATGCCTTTGCAACATGCTCGTAGAGCATTCTCCATGCTCTCACCACTATAATCAATGAAAAACATTTAATTTCAGAAAAATAGCCAGCATAGAGTGTTGAAGTGTATAACTCCTGATGTGCTATAAGGACTCAATAATCCCAGCATAATGTACATAGTGACAATGAGAGTCTGAAAATACCAATGCAACCAAATATGGATGTTTAGGTGCTTTCACTTCGAAGCTGGCCTTTCTTGTAGTATTATATATATCATTTAGAGAATGGACCAGCCAAAATTAATACCTGGTTCAAAGCTCACCTTCGAACAATTGAAACACCACATAATTTTTTGCAGAAGTCAACACCAGTATAGACAGATGCTGTGACATAAAACAGAAATCAAAATTTACGGATCACTCTGACAAAACATAATCAGTCAATTAAAATTAAAGGATTGAAATTCGTTAATGCATATATGTCAGCAATCTAGAGAAGGATCCCTGGATGCATATAAGAGCACAGTTCTCAATGCTCCAATACCCTAGATCATAATAAAACTCATATGCCATTACAATTTTATTTACATTGCATCCTGCTTACATGCATACGCATGCTAACATGTATCAGATGCCTGTGAAGTATCAATGGCCCAAACATCCTCACGAAAAGGAAGTTTGTCATCATTTGGTCAAACTAAAAATAAAGAAGGAAAGAAACAAGGGTACTTGTATGTCTTCACCTACACACCATAAAAATAGAGAAGCAAGAACCCATTCTGAAATAAATGAGGGTTTAAATAAGATTGTTTATAAACTCTGTATTTTCAATGTCTACTTGGCAATCATGATAAAAATCTAAACCATTTAACATCTGGTAGTAAAGCAGATCGCAAAGCATAATTCCTGTTTCTGGAAAAGGGAAATAAAAAGATGAAATAAATGAGGGTTTAAATAAGATTGTTTATAAACTCTGTATTTTCAATGTCTACTTGGCAATCATTATAAAAATTACTCAACTAAACCATTTAACATCTGGTTGTAAAGCAGATCACACAGCATAATTCCTGTTTCTTGAAAAGGGAAATAAAAAGATGAATTTGAAACTTTAAATAAACAGGGGACAAGGATCCATGATTACCAGTTGGAGTAACCACTTGCTTTTCAGTGAATGGCAAATGGCCTAGGCCATGCTCTACAACCTGATAGACAATCAATATCAATTAAAGTAGTTATTGTCCGGTGCTTTGAGAAAGACACGAAAACCAGAGAAGTTTAGCAGAGCTGAAAGTTTGAGGTACCAAGCGTATAAGTCGGTCTGAATAAAACACAAAGTCATGCTTTGAAATGTCTTTATCACGAATCAATGTGTGCATCCCCCTTATCTGAAATGTTTAAGCATTAGCAGAAAAGGCTTATTAATGCCTGCAATTACAATTCAAATCTCATCCAACACTAGTTCTCCATGTCTTGTCAAAGATGTTACTTCAAATCTATAACAACTATTCAGCATGTAATAAACATGTATGACACACAATAAAGGTAGAGATTCTACCATACATTTGCCTCTACCAATTTGGGAAGAGTTTAGAAAATTGACAATGATAGGTCTATAAAATGTTTCATGTCTAACCTGGAACGTTGACTGAATAACATAGACGTTGGGATATATTTTGCATAGATCATGTTGACCAAGTTTTGTGTGGATATGTTGCACAATCAGATCAATAGCAACATGATTATCGCCGCCTCGTGGAATGATCACATCAGCATACTTCTTTGATGGGAGAACAAAATCATCAAAGGCAGGTTTGACAAACTTTGCATACTGCACAATCAACATTACAATTAGGCACCAATGTACAATTTGATTGATTACAACCAACATAGATTTTTTTTTTAATAAGAAAAAAACAGTTACTTATTAAAATTTCTCAAAAGTATGCAAGTTCATGAGAAATAGATATCATTATTAGCATAAGATCATTAGCCATAACTGACTAATTTACCATGCTTACCTGTTCAAGAACTGAGTTTATATCCCTACCCCTCTCCACAGTATCACGTCTAATTCTACGGGCAAGCCTCACATCAGCATCTATAAGCAATTAATGACAAAAGAAATTATTAGAGAGAGAAAGAGGTTCTGTTACTAATAAAGTTATGTAAAAATATTAGCACTCATTTGCCCACTCTTCAATTAATTGCCAGCAATTAATCAAATAATTCAACACAAGACAGGAAAGGGTAAGGAAGGTGGAGTTAAATTATTATATTTAGCTAGTAAGTTCTTAAATCACGTTATTGATCATGCCCTTATTGTTACACTAATAGAAATCTTCACAGGACAAGGAGTATGGATCTGGAGAATAAATTAACAGACAAATTGGAAAAACACTTATTAAAAAAAAATAAACAAATAAGAAATAAGTAAACTGTTACAAAAGATTGAAGTGTTATCCTCTTCATCATAGAAGATAGTAAGTATTCTGCCCCAATAAGTATTAACTCCAGATTTTCTATGAAACTCACTATATAAGCTGTCGCAACTAGAGTGTATATTAGCAATACCAGATTTTTACCAAAACTAAAGAAGTCCTTTTGTCCATGGATCCACGCTTAAGACCTATAGCAATCATGTTGTTTGCAGAAGTTTTAATTTTTCATACACTAAGCATAAATTGATCATGTAATTTTTTCAATTGTTCAGCCAAAACCCAGACAACATTGGAGCGGTGCTGACAGAAATGCAAAACAAAACATGTGGTTCAAATGATATCAAACATAACATAATTAAATGATTAGTATCATTCTGTATTTATCAAGATCAAACACCAACACAAACACTGACGTTGACCCAACAAGCTTCAAATGATATAAAAAATAACATAATACCGCATGAACATGTTCACACACATATATTAAACTTACAATTAGAAATATTTTTAGAGAAAAGCACAATATATTTATTTAATATTATCAGTATCTTGCACTATCATTTTCTAAATCAAACCTACTAAATCAAAATTTGTTACTATGTAATTTAAATTACTTATGTACAAACAAAAAGAATGTGGAAAAAATTTAAATCCTCTTGTTAAGATCATTTTTCTAGTCTCTATTGTACTTATTTTTTCAGTCTTTACTACATTTTTTAGTAATTAGTGCCTAAGCCATATTTGGCTCTAGTATAAGTAGTGTTTGGAGTATGCTCAAGACTCCAAGTCATATTTGACAGATTCCTGAACCCAAAAATGACTTGTGGTAGCATCACTGTTTGTGTCAAGCATGTGTCTGACATATCACATGCCAAAAGATAGGTATGTCCATGCTTTATTGGTATTGATACACAACACTCCCAAACACATGACACACTGTTGGGCAGGAGATAAAAACTTATCATACCAGTGTCAACAAAGATTTTCATGTTCATCAAATCACGAACACGTTGATCATGGAACACAAGAATCCCCTCCAATATAATGACATCAGAAGCATTGACCTGAGCAGATTCATCAACTACTGTTTAGCAAAGTGCCAACAAAACAAAAGTTATTGGCATGAATATAACAATCATATATTCAAACAGACGAGACTTCATCCAGTGTATATAAGTACTGTTTTGTGAATAATTCACTAATTCAGATCCTCTCCAGTAGTAACTCTTGTTCAGTAAGTGAGAGATAGAGAGACATTGTAAAAAGAGTTAGTCAAATTGGATCCCAATTGTCTGGGACACCCAATTTCTATCCCAATTCGAAATTCACATGGTCAATCTTGAAGAAAAATTAAGAGGATCCAGGTCCAAGATTTACAGCCTTAAAAGTTTTATCCAATATGTTCATGATGTGTAACGCAAACTAGGAAACAATTGAACCAATACTTAGCTTACCCAACAGCCTTTTCCACGTGAAATAGGCTGTTTACTACAGTTCTTATTTTTTGAAATAAAAACAAGTGCTACCTACTGCACTAATAAAGCTTTATTAGTAATTTATTGACAGCACAAAAAATGAATGGAAAGAAAAGCAAAGGAATATTATAAGTTGAAATGACGTAGGCGGGTCACATTCAATTATAGCTTAACTAAACTAAGATTGCCACAGCTAAATACAAGCGAGATGCATAAACTTCCATCTACAATTGGCCTTTTTCCAAGCCTATCCACCAATCATAGACTTATTATTCAACACGATTCCAAGTAATACCTGCCGAAAGCTTTCTGAAGAGCGCTGGTGCTTCTTAAAGTCATAAATTGGGACTTGGACTGAGTGGCCGCTTATGAGTTCTTTCATACATTCTAGTAGTTGCTCGGTGTCAAAAGCATCTAGAAGTAAAACAAAAATATTATAACCAGGGTTGGCAAAAGCTAAATGCTAGAAATAAGTAGAAAAGAGAGCACGAAGTGTATAATCCCATAATCCATCAGTGCAAGTAAATGAAGTAGCAGAAGAGTCATGTTACAAACTAATTCGAAGAAATCGATGATACAGAATGATAATAATATGTCCAAAACATGAATTACCAGGATGATCAAAATTGTACTCGTGAGCGCGTTGCGATTCTTCAGGCGTCAAACCGCGATAAAACGAATCCTACGGATAAACCACATAAATTAGATAGCAGAAGAAAAGCTAACAGAAACAGATAAGAAAGATAGCAAACCTGATTGACAAGCACAACGCGATGGTCGTGAAGCTGTTGGATAATCATGTCACATACAGTAGTCTTCCCTGAAGCGGTACCTCCCGAAACTCCTACACATTCATTCAGTCCACCCAAATCGGAATGATGCAATTGAAATTGTGAAGCAAAATAATTAAATAAATAAAGCGTATAATTGAAGCAGTAATTGAAGTGGAAATTACCGATAACAAAGGGCTGAGTGGGGGCAGAATCAGAGAGGAGGGATGAGGAATCCAAAGCAGAAACGGGAGCAGAAGAGAATCGATGAGCAGGAGAAGAAGAAGAAGAGGAAGGCGGAGAGGAAAGGAGGTTGTCGAGACGGAGGCCGGAGAAGTGGGGCCCAGAAGCAGCCTCCATGACATAGTCGATCGATGTAGTCTCTTCCGGCATGGCTGTGAATTGCACTCAATGGTTAACTTCTGTGGAGGAAAAGGACTTGTTGAGAAGTGTGAAATAGGAAGATGGAGGAGGAAGTGAAACGGACGGGCATATTGTTCACGCGAGTTAGGCAGGCATGGAATATGCCATTATTATTATTATATGATGATGCCAGTTCAGATTTCAGTGTCAAAAGTTGTGAACAAAGGGCTTCTTCCATTCTTAAACTCACTTTTAATTTTAAAACATTTGTTAATGAGGTAGTATATTACTGGAAAGAAATTAGGTTAAATATTATAATATTGCCTTTTGGTCTTTTCACAAAAAAAAGAAAAAAAGTTTATTTATTGCCGGCCGTTTTCCAAATTTCTTGGCCCAGCCCTTTTTTATGAATTGTCGGGTTCGCCCAAAGTCTTTACTGGAGTGTATTTAACATTGACGTGCGAGTTCTCACCCTATATAGAAGTTTCATCATATCTCAAAAAGTTCAAATACTTGTTTGTGTAAGGAATTGATTACATGAGTTCAAATTGAAAACAAATGGTGATACATCACTATTTGGGCGTACGCCTAAACGGCCCTCGCACCGGGCCTCTTCTCCCCTCCGCACCTTGCGAAGCGCCCTCGAGTCAGTCGGGCGCCCTAAACTCACTTGGGGGCGCTCATGGTCCATCCTGGGTCTTGGCGCCCGTCCCCCAAATGACACGTGGCCACCCACGACTACCCCGCTCCGCAATCCACGCTACGGGAGATCGTGGGTTACTGACTTGTTCATACCCACGATCTCCAGCTTCTAGGCGCCCGCCTAGAAACACAACACGCGATCTCCCACGATTGCCTTGCTCCGCAAATCTCGGTCTCCTCCCTGCTCTATAAATAGAGCCCATTTCACCAGTTCAAGGTTAGCTACTTCTTACACCCTAAAACTCTCTCACTCTCTGATTATTCTCGTACTAACTTGAGCGTCGGAGTACACTTCGCAGGGCCCCCCTGTGAAGCTTTTGCAGGTCTTTGCTCAAGTCTTGGCTCTTGCAGCCCTCTCCGGTGAACTAGGTAAGTGCCAGTCATTTTCCAGTTTATCATTGGCGCCGTCTGTGGGGACCTTCCTCCTCACCTGCTGAACTTTACGGGCTCTCACGCCCCCCTCTGTTGCTTTTTCTTTACGAAAGCTAACTCACCCACGTTTACCTTGTTAAACTAGGTGATTTCCACTTCTCTATGGCTCACAGTGACTCTCCTCGCGATCAGCTCTTGGACGAACCCTCTGATTCCCAGGAGCACGCCCTAGGCTCCCAGGAAAATCAGGAACAAGAGGAACATCGAGACGAGGGAGCGCCCTCTCGGGTTGCACCACCAGCCGATATGGGCGCGACGGGCCAGACCTTCCAGGCCATGGACATTATGGCCATCTTTCGCAGCATGATGAGGGAGCAGACAGAATCCCTACGTCGTGAATTCCAGAGCCTATCGGTTCATAGCACTCCCCAGGGGTCGAACCCCGGCCGCCGTAACACCACGGCCGCCTCGGCCCAAGAAAACGCACCTGCTGCTGGTTTCGAAGACGAGCCGGGCACCTTCATCCCCCAGAAGGGACCGTTCGCCGTAGAGATCCAGCGCGATATCGTGCCTCAGGGCTTCAAGATGCCCGTGAAGATGGTCCCCTACGAGCCAACTGCAGACCCAAATCTGCACTTGAAGGCGTTCCATGCAAACGTCCAACTGGCCTCACTCACTGAAGGGAAGAAGTGCAAGCTCTTTCCTACCACTCTTGGTCCAGAGGGACTTCATTGGTATGCCCGCCTCCCCGATTACTCCATACACAACTTCGACGAGCTGGAGGCCGCCTTCCTGAAGCGCTTTGCCACCAGTATCGTGTACAAGAAACCCTCCACGGTCATGGCAGACCTTATTCAGGGCTCCAGCGAGAGCCTCCGGGATTTCCTTAAGCGCTTCTCCGAGCGCTGCCACGAGGTGGAGGACTTGGAGGACAGCGTGGCCATCCACGCTTTCAAACAGGGCTTACGCCCGGGCAACGTGTCGAACGAGTTGGCGCTCGCCAACCCCAAAACCCTGGACGCACTGTTGAAACAGGTTCGGGATTTCATTCTGAAGGAGGACAACCAGGTTGCCTCCAAAAGTCGCTTCAGCAAGCTGAAGGATATGCAGAACGCCCAGACAAGCACCCGAGCTCAGCCCGCCAATGGGAATGGCAACGGGAGATGGAAGAGGCATGACCGCTCTTCCAACTCTTCCCCAGGGGCCCAGCGCACGCCCTTCACGGGCAAGTTCCCAACATACCACATCCTGACCGTCTCCAGGTCAGAGATCCTGCGCGCCTGCGGAAACCTCGAGTTCTTTCCGGTAGCCCGGCCCCTCCCAGTAAAGACCGGCCGCCCACGGGACACCAGCAAACATTGCCGTTATCACAACGGCTATGGCCACACTACAGATGAGTGCATCTCCCTGAAGGATGCAATCGAGCAGCTTATCCGGGACGGCCACCTGGCCGAGTACAAGCAGAAAAAGCGGCCGGAATCTGATGGGGACGCCTCCCATCAGAAAAACAGGAAGGTCACTGAGGGCGGAACTGGCGGCTCGAAACACTCTGAGGCGCCCGTCCGCAACGTAGTGAACACCATTTCCGGGGGGATACACATGCACAAGACCCCCCACAGCCGAAAGCAAATCATGCACTCCATCATGTGCATGCATTACACGAGCGCCAAGCGCTCGCACGAGGACATTCACGCGCCTATCACTTTCACCCACGACGAGCTCAAGCCCGTGGAGTATGATGAGCCTATGGTTATAACGGCGCGCATAGGCGAGATCGACGTACGGCGCGTGCTGGTAGATCAAGGATCCTCCTCAGACATCCTCTACTTTCACGCCTTCGAGCACCTGGGCATCCCGCTGAGCGCCCTGAAGCCTTTCAACGAGCCTCTGATTGGCTTCGCTGGGACAAGGACGCCCGCCGAAGGGGTACTCGAAACCAAGCTCACCCTCGAGGGTGATGGCGACCCGCCAAGGACTGCAGCTACATACGCCAGCTTCATCGTTGTAGCCGCTCCTTCAGCATACAACGCAATCCTCGGGCGCTCCAGTCTCAACGCTTTCAGAGCAGTGATCTCCACTGCCCACCTACTCATGAAATTCCCTACACGTTGGGGAACTGCGAGTATAAGGGGAGATCAACTCGAAGGTCGCCGCTGCTATGCCACAAGCTTGGCTCGCGTGATGATCGATCCCGGGTATCAGACCCGCAGACTTATGGAAGGGGTTCCAGACTCCCCTCCCCCGGAGCCCGCCGGGGAGGACACAGACATGGGCACGTCAGAGATCACAGACCTCCGCGACGAGGTATCCCACAACAGTGGCTGACGCTCCTTCACTTAGCAACTACTTCTAGTGGGTGGATTAGCCGCCCGGCCTTAAGATTAGTTGTTTTTCATTTTCATGTCTACGTTCATTTCCCTTTCCTACAAAATGCTTAAGGCCCCCCTTATGTCATTCTAATTGTACGCTCCGACCTACACATGGCGGACGCCCATTTTATCAGATTAATGAAATCATTTATTCAATGAACTCATTTTCCACTACATCTCTTTACTTATACGCATTTTATCTGTCGTACTAGGTCGAGGGCGCACGCCCCAAACCTTCGGACACACTCGTCCAAATTCACTTCCCCGGGCACCCGGAGAGAACAGTGAGCATCTCTGCGGATTTACCCGCTCAAGAACAAGCCAGGCTATCTGACTTTCTGCTCGCCAACGGCGACATTTTTGCGTGGTCTGCGTCGGACATGCCCGGCGTCGACCCCCAGTTGGTCATGCACTCTCTCGATGTTGATGACCGCCCGGGAATCTTTCAGAAGAAACGCGTCCTGGGGCTAGAGCGGCAGCTTGCCGCCAAAGAAGAAGTGAACAAATTGCTGGCGGCCGGGTTCATTCGGGAAACCAAGTACCCCACCTGGCTGTCCAACGTCGTCCTTGTCCCCAAGCCCAACGGCAAATGGCGGATGTGTGTGGACTTCACAGACCTTAACAAGGCGACCCCCAAGGACCTTCACCCACTCCCCAGCATCGATAAGTTGGTGGACAACACCTGTGGGTACGCCACCTTGAGCTTCCTTGATGCTTTTTCGGGATACAATCAGATCAAGATGAATCCCAAGGACGTCGACAAGACGGCCTTTATCACTGAACAGGGCATCTACTGTTACAACGTCATGCCCTTCGGCCTGAAGAACGCGGGCGCCACGTACCAACGTATGATGGACAGGTTCTTCCAAGACAACATCGGGAAAAACATCGAGGTCTACGTTGACGACATGGTCGTCAAGACGAAGGCTGGTGGCGACCACCTCGTTGACCTACAGGAGATCTTCCAGATCCTCCGCCACTACCGATTGAGGCTCAACCCCGCCAAGTGCGCTTTCGGGGTCGCCGGGGGCAAGTTCTTAGGCTTCATGATCTCCCAACGTGGGATAGAGGCCAACCCGGACCAGTGCCAGGCCATCATTGACATGGCGTCCCCAAAGACGTTAAAGGAGGTACAACGCCTCAACGGGCGCATAGCGGCGCTCCACCGCTTCTTGGCAAGATCGGGCGACCGGTGCTTACCCTTCTTTAAAACTCTTAAAGGAGGGAAGAACTTCACATGGACGGCTGAATGTGAAGAGGCGTTCCAGCAATTGAAGGCGTACCTGAGCAGGCCGCCTATCCTCACCACCCCTTTGCCCGGCAAGCCTATCTACGTTTACTTGGCTGCAACCGATGTGGCAGTCAGCTCCGTCCTGATCATCGAGGAAAAGGATGAGCAGCGCCCCATTTACTTTTCAAGCAAAGTCCTCACGGGCGCCGAGACACGATATCACCTACTCGAAAAGCTCGTGTACGCCCTCCTTGTTTCCACAAGGAAGCTGCGACCGTATTACCAACAGTACGTGATCATCGTTCGCACCGACCGCCCTATGAGGCAGATCATTCACCAGCCCGACATCGCCGGCCGCCTGGTCAATTGGTCGATTGAGCTCTCTGAATTCGGCCTGTCTTTCGAGCCACGACGCGCCATCAAAGGCCAGGCTTTGGCTGACTTTGTCGCAGAGATGACGCCCGCCAATCCTACCCTCATCGTGTGGAACCTCTACATCGATGGGGCCTCATCCGCCAAGCTCCGTGGCGCGGGCGTGATTGTTGAATCCCCTGATGGTTACAGCATTGAACAGGCCATCGACATACGTTTCCCGGCCACGAACAATCAGGCCGAATACGAGGCGCTCATCGCGGCCCTCGAACTCGCCGTGGGCATGGGCGCCCAGGACATCCACGTCTATAGCGACTCCCAGCTGGTGGTCGGTCACATGAAGGGAGACTTCGAGGCCAAAGAGCCCACCATCCTCAAGTACGTGGAAAAAGCCAAGTACATCCTGCGCCATCATATCCGGGCCGCCCAATTCTCACACATCTTGCGTTCTAAGAACACTAGAGCGGACGCCCTAGCCAAACTGGCCTCTAAGCCAGATGCTCGGAGTCGCTCCTCCATCATCCGCACTACCTTAGAACGCCCATCAATCGAGGGCCCCATGGTCCTTGCTATCTCAACAACGGCTGATTGGCGCACGCCCATCATGTCCTACATTCGGGATGGCACCCTCCCAGCAGACCGAAACGAAGCTCGAAAAGTGGTGCGCCGAGCTGCGCATTACTTCCTCTGGGGGAATGATCTTTATCGGCGAGGTCACTCCATGCCCTGCCTCAGATGCGTAGGGCCAAACGACGCCCGCCTCATTCTCGAGGAGCTCCACGAGGGACTCTGCGGTTCACACCAAGCGGCGCCCACCCTCAAACGCAAAGTGCTCATTTCGGGGTACTACTGGCCCACGATCATACGGGACGCCACAGCCCTGGTGAAAACTTGCCACAAGTGCCAGGAGCACGCCAATCGCATCCATATTCCGGGCGAAGACATGCGCCCAATGGAATCCCCTTGGCCATTTGACGTATGGGGGATCGACATCCTCGGGCCGTTTCCGACCGCCACGGGCCAACGCCGGTTCCTCATCGTCGCGATCGACCTTTTCACAAAGTGGATCGAGGCTGAACCAGTAAAATCAATCAGCTCTGCCCAGATGAAAACATTCGTCTTGCAGAACATACTGTCACGTTTTGGCGTCCCGCAGAGAATCATCAGCGACAACGGCCGCCAATTCATCAGTGAATCCTTCCGCGATTTCTGCGCCCAGTATGACATCTCCCTCGGTAACACTTCAGTCGAGCATCCCTCGACCAACGGCCAAACCGAGCTCGCCAACCGCATCATTTTAAATGGGCTGAAGCGCAGACTCGACAACGCCAAAGGCCGTTGGGCGGACGAACTCCCAACCGTCCTCTGGTCTTACCGTATCACCCCTCAAGAATCCACAGGCGAGGCACCTTACACCCTTACATACGGGTCGCCCGCCATGATTCCAGCTGAGACCGCCTTTCTCTCCGACAGGGTCTTATACTACAACGAGGAGGCGAACCGAGGGTGTCGAGCAATAGCTCTAGACGAACTTGAGGAGGTGCGCGAAATCGCTAGCATCCGCCAGGCTGCCTACAAGGAGCGTATGGCCAAGTACTTCAATAAAAGGGTCAAACACCGGTCCTTTGACGTGGGCGACCTCGTCCTTCGCGATGTGGCCAACGACCGCCTGAATCGCTCGCACGGCAAACTCCATCCCAACTGGGAAGGTCCATACCGAGTCACCAGAGTCATCCCTGGTGGCGCGTACGTGCTCTCCACTTTGGACGGCCGCCGCCTGCCAAATACATGGAACGTCGCGAGTCTCCGAAAGTATCTCGACCGCACGGTCAACAATATCACACTTCGGTTTCATTAATGTATTTTCACATTTATGTAATCTCTTGTACGCTTTTCGTGTTACAATTACTTGGTTTATGTAACGACCGCCAATTTATTTCATCAATATTACTATGGCGCTCTTGAATTTTTTCAATTCATTTACTTTCGCGTTTGTTTCAATTACTCTCGCCTAGGCACAGCCTAACTCAACGTCTCACTACACGTAATTTCGCTCCAAAGAAGAGCTCGAAGGCTGGAGGGACGCCTCCATACGCTTTCATTCTGGCGCTCCGCGCGCCCATGAGCCGAGAAGTTGCTCATACGCCATGCTGGTCCCTTACCTCTTGGCTGGCTAGCCCGAAAGTCCGATCGCCAACTCAGTTGGGCGGACACACACCCACATACATACACTTGCGCAAATATCAAACACAACAGATATGAAATAACGGCAGTTATAAATATCGCAACAAAAATAAATGGCCTTATGGCCTGCATTAATCAAGGCCCCACTGGCCAACAAATTCGTTCAAAAGGGGCACACACCCCATACAAATTAACAAAAGAAAAAAAAAGAGGGCACACACGCCCAGAAAATTCAAAGCGGGGAACACCCCCCAAGATTACAAACCATGGACGCCCTAATCGTCCAGAATCACCGGCTCGCCGTTCCCCGGAGCATGGTCGCCACTACCCTCGGCACCTCCGCTATCCGGGATAATCAACATCTGCTCAACGTCCGGCTCATTGCCCGCGGTGCTCTGGACGTCCGCCGGAGGCACATAACCTTCATCCCCTGGTCTGAGAGGGGAGCGCCCTTCCTGAACCTCCAGCGCGTGGATGGTCCAATCTTCTGGCAGATCCGGCATTGGCGTCCCGGGCTCGTCATCATCCGCGCGCATGCGGATCTCCTCACCGCCTTGATCGTTAGGCAGCACCTCATAGGTATAATCAAGGCCCGCCTCATTTTGCCCTGGGTTCAAGAAGGCCAACTGCTTCCTGCAGTTCTCGAACCCTCGCGATGTGGCTTGGATGTAAAACCAATACCACTGGCGGCGTTCGTCCCGACGCGCGCGCTCCAACCTCTGGGCCTCCCCCGCCCGGTACGCCTCCAATTCCGCCCTGGCGGCCGCAGCCTCCCCCCGCTGCGCACCCGCCTCCTGCTCTGCCTTCTTCCTCTTCTCCCTCTCCTTCTTCCTCTCTTCCTCCACCTTCTTCACCTGGGCCCGCCCCGCCCGAGCTTCCTCCAGCGCTTGGTCCCTGGCAGCTTCCAGTGCTTTCAGCTGCTCGACCCCGCCAGCCGTCCTGGCTTCCTCCCTCAAGCGGGCCACCTCCTTCGCCATATTATGCGACAGCGTCTGCGCCGCGTGACCGGCCATGGCCGCCATCATCCCGAACTGTGCCGCATAATCCGCTGGCGGCCGTCTGTAGGCGTCGGCGACCATGGAGTCATGCCACTCATAGGTGCCGTTGGAGTAGAGAGATTGGATGGAGGCAATTCCTGAGAACCTCCCACTGAAGGGCCGTGCTGGCAGATAAGGGAACTCAGCTTCCCCATTCTCATTGACCCGCCGGGCGTCCGGCATCTCCATCCTCGGGTTGCTGGGCCCATCGCCATCTGGATGGCTCACTTTAATGAACTGATCCAGCTCCATGTCATCCCAGTGGATGAACACCCCAGGATCCGCTGCGCTAGCTCCGCGCGCCCTCTTCGCCGGCGGCTCCTCCTCCGCTGGACCCTTTCCTCTCCCATCCGGCCTCCTCTCCCTCGCTGACGGGCCCCCCGCCTGCCTCATCCCACCAGGGGCCAACACTGGCGGTCCAGTTCTCCTCCTCGATGGGCTCGCCGCAGCTTGCCCCACACCCCCAGAAGTGGAGGTAACGTGAGACGAAGGGCCCGAACCCCTTGGCCTCCCGCCTGGCGCGACCGGTGGTGCCCTCATCCCCCCGCCAGGCCTTCCCTGAGACCTCCCCGGCTCCCCACCCCTCTCCGTCCGGCCTCCTGCGCCCGAGCTTCCGGCGCCCTGGCTTCCCGGCCTCCTCTGCGCCTCTTTCATTGCTGCAAACCAACAACACACTCGTTAGACGCAGACCAAACCAGCCAAAACACACGCAAAAAGAATGTCAATGTTAGTGTTAGTTAAAATATTACATGTTTGCTCATAATGTTTGTAAAATGATGTTAGCAGCCTATCCGTCCGCCGCTCCTCCTCGGACAGATGCCCTCTCTTAATAGGGCTAGTCCCCGTGATGGCGTCCGACCACGCCACTGGAAATACTGGACGTCCGTCCTCTTCCCTCACCCACCACGGGCGCTCGAAGTGGTTGCACACTATGGGGAAGTATCTGTCTTTCCAATTCTTCCAGTTGCTTATACTGGTCGGAAACCCATGTAGAGCACCCCCCTTCCTCTGGAGGTTCACCCGCCCGTTGTCCCCCGCCTTCACGGAGAACCAATACAAAAACAATTTCACAGTGAGCTCCCTGCCCACTGTCCACGCAGCATACTGCAAAAATTTTATACTTCTCCAGGCGTTCGCTGCTAACTGCGCTGGACAACAGTTGAGGTGATTCAGCACCTCCATCTCGAAATCTGTAAACGGCATGTCGGAATCACACTCCCGCAACAGAATTTCGTGTACGATGAACCCGCGCGGATGAGTCCACCACATTGAATTGTTGCCGTCCCACCCGCCGACGGCCATACCGCACCCCTCCCGGCCGGTCCCTGGCCCAAAGTACGCCACTTGGGCCGCCTCCAAATCTTCGACGCTGGCGAATTTGGAGGGCTCCGCTGGCGGCCCCACGGTCGCCCTGACTTCGGGGTTCCCAAGCCCCTCTCCGGCGTCCCACGCCACCGCGTCGCGCGCCATGATCAGGCGCTCCCCCTCGTCCGCCGACCCACTCAGAGGACCCGTCGGCTCTTCCCTCAACATTGGGGGCTCTCCCTCTGAACAATCGGAGAGCTCTAACACTTGCTCCTCCGACACCTCTACTGGATCTTGTTCAACGTTTGATGGAGGTGAGGTCGCCAGATCCATACCCCCTCTGTAGACAACAAGAGCGCCCGCCCTCTCACTCGCAATTCCTGGCTAGTAACCTAGCCGCCCGCTGCACTGTTTCCTCTAGCGACTGCCGAGCCTCTTCCAAATCTACAGAGCTACTGCCCTGTGTAGTGAAACTACTAACACTACTCAGTTCTTCCCCTTCTTCTAACTCCCTAATGACCACCATGGTCTCTAACACTTGCCAGAAAAGTCAAAGTACAAGGGATTAGGAAGTACCTGAAGACATAGTACGTTTGGGGTGTTAGTTTGAAAGTTGAATTATCTGAGGCGCTCGCCCTGCTTGAAAACTACTGCACACTCGTACCCTGTTAACCCTGCAAACAAGCATGAAACATGTCATGACCATACAACTGACGACCGCCTCACTCACAACTGACGCCCGCCCCACAAACCCAGAAAACCCCAATCGTCACCTTCATCAGAGTATGAACTCGATGAGCACCCAACCCAGAAAACCCAGAAAAAACCCAGAAACTCAGCACCCCACACCCAAACCCACACCCATTTTCTCGCTGTCCCACTCACAAACTCACACCCTACAGCGAATGCCCACCACTAACCACCCATTTCCGCCGTCACCCACGACGGCGTCTCCAACAGTCAAACACGAAAACCCATTTTCCTCGGAAAAACAAACCCTAACCCAGCGAAATGCAACACAAAATCAACAACAAACACTTACCAGCAAGCCTCTCGCTCGAACCGATGAACTTCCACGGTCACTTCGCTTCGATTTCCGGCGACGGTTTGGCAACTCCGGCGACTGGACTCTTCGATTTCCTCTTTTCTCTCTCTTCAACTCGCTAAAATGGCCAAAGAACAAAAGACGCTACCTTTCCCCCTTTTATACCCTTGCGAGCGCGGCATACGAGGCGTTTTTGTTTTTCAAATTTCTGCCTCCCGGGTAGCGACACGTGTCTCTGACAAGACAGCCCTACCTACCACATGCCCGCCCGCCATGATCCACTGACTTTCCGTTTTCCCAGGGAAGGCCGCCATTCCTACCATATCCTCTCCGCGGGGGACAAGTACTCCCGCACATTTTTGGGCGTTCGCCAATAGACGCGATTACACTGCCCAAACACGGATCCCATCGCACGCTCTCCAAATCTGTCATCCCACCCGCCTTAAGGAACAGCACGACGAACACGCTCGTAGACTTCTTTAAGGAGGGACTTGTGATACATCACTATTTGGGCGTACGCCTAAACGGCCCTCGCACCGGGCCTCTTCTCCCCTCCGCACCTTGCGAAGCGCCCTCGAGTCAGTCGGGCGCCCTAAACTCACTTGGGGGCGCTCATGGTCCATCCTGGGTCTTGGCGCCCGTCCCCCAAATGACACGTGGCCACCCACGACTACCCCGCTCCGCAATCCACGCTACGGGAGATCGTGGGTTACTGACTTGTTCATACCCACGATCTCCAGCTTCTAGGCGCCCGCCTAGAAACACAACACGCGATCTCCCACGATTGCCTTGCTCCGCAAATCTCGGTCTCCACCATCTTCGCTGGTGGAGATCGTGCCCAGAACGTGGTCCGCCCCGCACGCTGACCACCTCTCTCCTCCCTGCTCTATAAATAGAGCCCATTTCACCAGTTCAAGGTTAGCTACTTCTTACACCCTAAAACTCTTTCACTCTCTGATTATTCTCGTACTAACTTGAGCGTCGGAGTACACTTTGCAGGGCCCCCCTGTGAAGCTTTTGCAGGTCTTTGCTCAAGTCTTGGCTCTTGCAGCCCTCTCCGGTGAACTAGGTAAGTGCCAGTCATTTTCCAGTTTATCATGGTATTAATTTTTTTAAATTTGATTTCATTCATTTTGATTCATATTTTAATAATTTTTGCATATGAATATGACTCTTGTGAGAAAATTAATTCACCAAAAGATGAAAAGTGAAAACAATATGAAAATTGAAATCAATGTTGGGTCATGGGTGGTTAGCTTGAAGATTAATGTTAGATAAAAACAATACCTTGGTCCTTGCTCGGTTGATTTAGACTATTTTAAACTGAAATGACATTATTTTTTTATTTTTGTACCTATCTATATATAATTTGTGAAATGAAAAGAGAACAAAAAAAAACTCATTGGACTACTCAAACTTAAGTTCATGGGCTTGGATATATACTTAATCCATTGTGATGAGTAAAAATTTATTTGGACTACCCAAGCTTAATGTCATTTACATAAAAACTCATTGGATGGTTACCCAAACTTGACTCATCAAGAGGTCTATGTATGAGTATCACACAATTCACACACATTATATCACACTTTGCAACTTCGGTGTATTGTTTGGTCTAAACAAGACAGCTGGTGTAATTTCATTTTCTCCTTGCTTTGTTGTTTTCTTTCTCGTGATTGTTTAACGTTTCAATTTATCTTTTATGATAAATAAAATAATTTTTTTTTCATGTAAAGTTAAATTATATGTGATTTACGTATTTTTTAAGAAAAATAAAATAAAATTATACAATTTAGTTCATAAAAAATACAATTACATCTAGAATTGATCTTCATTAGTAAAAGATACAAACGGGATTAATATTGATTGATCTTCATTAGTTAACAAGTACATTAAAAATTATTTGTTATTTTTCAATTACCAAATCATTCATTTGCATCAATCCAGTTGATACAAAGTGGGTAACATTAATATTTCATTACTAATAGCATTTGTATTTCACAAATGAATTCCACCACTACTTTAATTTGTAGCAGCAAAAGCTAAAGCTGTGGTTTCTCTCTCCCTGCATATATATTATCAAGTGTCAAAAGTGATGCCTGAAGAAATCAAGAACAGCATTGAAGACTATGTCCTTAGCATTGACCCCCATAATGAAATCAGCATGTGCATAGTTTTCCACGAACTGAACACTAAGTTTATCCACATCGTGGAACTTAAGGTTGTCTAGTAGGCTCCCAACATCAAGAACATCGGAGAGTGCATCTTGGCCTCCATAGCTAATGAATAGAGGGAGATTCTGTGGGATGTTGGAAAGATTATAAATTGGAGGCAACATTTCTCCATAATGCATAATGTTAAAGTCTGGCCTCTCATAATTGAACTTCTCCAGAACCCCATGTCTTACAGCTGCATTATTAGTTAATATATATTCATCAGTTATATCATATGTATGTATGTTAGTATAATTCTATTGAATATATAATCTTAATTAATATGCAGTAATAATGGAGATTGATTAATTACTCTGAGCCAAGTGCACCATGTTCTTTGTTGATGTTGGTTGAGGTTCATTCCTCAAGAACAAATCAATCGTGGAAGAATTGAGACAGCAATTTTTGCCTGATTAAGACAATTCAAGCATTCACATACACACACATATATCAGATTCAAAAATCAAAAGTTAATTGCTAGCTAGTGGTTAGTTAGAATTGATGAAATGAATAGGTAAGGCCAGACATCTTGTGCTTATTATACCAAAGAAAAAAGAAGTATTCACAAAAAGGCAATGAAGTTGACCTGTTAGTGCAGTCAATATGTCGTAGCAGTCTACGGCAGGGTCAGCGCAAAGAGACTTAACAAACATAGAAACAGGCAACCTAGTCAAGAGAAATTAATTAATGTTGAAAGAGCATTTGATTATATATTTAGAATCAATTTTTTTAAAAGGAAATTAAACATTGTCATAGTTTTTTCTGGCACTATGTTTCCTTACCCCCTGGGATTAAACTCTGCCACACCGAGTAGGGTGGTGATCTGTTTGGCAAAACAATAATACAAATCAGTAGTCATATTTGTTTATAGAAAGTTTAAATTCAACTCATTTATATCATAATATATATATATATGAGTGTTATCATTTTGGTCCCTAATTTTTTGAAATACTTGAATCGGTGTCAGAAAATTCACCACTTGTTGCAAGTTTATAAGTTAGCCTTTTTATAAATACTCTGTCATATAACTTGATTGTTGACGGATTTTGCCGTATGTAAAAGTTGTAAATTTTGTAAGACTGAATCAATTATTTTAAGGATTTATATAATAACATATATCCTTATAATTAGTACAAAGAGTAAATGATGTAGTTGAGTTTTAAAAAATATATTACCTCGCCTAGGAAGGCCTTGGCAGCAAGATCTCCTAGTGCAGTTTTCATGTGACTCAAATAGGCAACGGGACTCAACATAGCTGCTGACTTCAGCTGCTCCACCAAGTTTCCTTCCGAGAAAGACGCCAAAGCTATCAATGTCCCCTGCCAAACACGGTCCAATTCATGTTTCACTCAAAATCAACTTTTTTCTATCTCATGTCACGTCTACTCAAGATGGCCAACGTGCAACATGAGTCAATAGAGAAGGCAATGTGACAAGTTTGCTATTCAGGTATGAGAGCAAAACGCTCACATGGAAAGTGATGGACGTTGCGCATAAATAACAAACTTGAATGTCAGCGTTTTGCTCTCCTACCTGAATAACGTAACAAACTTGCCACATTATTCATCCTCATGCCAAACATTGCCTTTCCCATTGACTCATGTTTCATGTTGGCTATCTTGAGTACACGTGACATCTCATAATTAATTAAACACAACAAAAATAATGAGATCATTGATTATTATATACGAACCAGAGAATGGCCCACGTAATTAACCTTCTGCCCTGTTTGGCTGACCACGTAATCAAAAACTGCGGGTAAATCATAGCTTACCAGTTCATCCCATGACCAATTCCAATATGACTGCCACATTACGCAAAATTCCCAATTAATTCAGCATATTAATTCCAAAAAGTGAACTTCAATCAATAATAAAAAATGAAGAAATTAATTAAATAAAAACGAACAGGTTGAGAGGGGTCCAGAGAGGTATGTCTCTGGCTATATCTAGTTCCTCTAGTGTTTGCAATCCACACGTCGAAGCCATTATCAGCCAGAATCATGGGCAGGTTTTGTTCTGGAAGATTCAGAAGCCACGTCATCCCATCCTACATGCATCCACGTCGTATATATATATATATTAAATACAAATTAATATGGTGGATCGCAGTGTTCATTAGATATATATAATTTATTTTACATATATAGATAATGTTTCATGTTCAAATTATATATATCTCTATTGAAAATTGTTACCTCAATCATGAGACTTCCTATTATCAATACTGGAATAATAAAGATTAGTCAAAATGGATGGATAAATTATTCAGAGGTGCGTGTGTATGTGTATTGTTTTTGCCTTGGGAACAAATACAAACAAAAATTGCCTGCCTATTCTGTAAGTGTAATAATCTAAGTACGTAACAGCTGTGTAATCTCGATCTATGCAACACACTGATAGTGTTCTATGCTTCACCACGTAAAGATGATACAACACACTATTTAATTTTCTGTCTTGGAAATTTAAACTGAACTTGTGTTTGTTGTGTACTTGTGTCATGGGAGAGAAGATGCAACTTTACTTTACAGTCCCACTTTTTGTTATGACACTCCAACCCATTTAATATATCGTTTTTTGAAACTAACATTTCTCAAAAAATATTTAAACAGAAAAAACAGACACAATATGATAGATACAAAAAGAATAAACAAACATTTTATTTAGTTCTTATATTATATAGTATAGGTATTTAATTTTGATTTTAGTCTCTAACTTTTAACAAATATTTAGTTTAATTAGTAATGATGGTTGAGAAACCCAATCTCAAAATGCATGGTAAATACGTTGGCAAATAGTAATCGAGTTGTGCCCCCTTGAGGTAAAGTTCAAACCCCAGAGCCCGTGGGTTAATATAAGATATATATATATATATATTCTACACACACCCAGAGCACCCTGCTAAACCATAGATCTCCTCCTGCGCCGCGCCGTTGCAAATAACCTAACTAATTAATTATCTTAATTAGAATAATTTTACAGAGAAAGAGGTAGAGCTTTTGGTTAATTTGCTTTGAAATGTGTATATTGACTTTGAAATATAGATGTATATAACTATATAAAGATGAAAAATTTTACAATCTAATAATAATTAAAGAGTTAGAATTTTTTCAAAGCGTGGGTGGTTGTTAATAATTGTATGTAATCCATCATCTTAAGAAAGTAGGCATATTATATATATTTAAGCATTAAGCAATCGGACACATGGGCATCACTGACATTGTCAAGAGTCATGAGTCATCATGACTGAGTCATGACGATTTTGACTTAAAAAACAGTAAGCAATTCTACAGAGCCATAATGTGACAGACGCGTAACTGAGCCCTTTTTGTCACCTTTCATTTTTCAAGTACAAAGTGATCAGTGTTCACACTTCTGTTCACAGTACACTACTCAAAATATATGGCACATTTCTGGGTGGTAGAATTTTCTTTTCAATAAACTATTAATTTAGTTTGTTGCTGATTTACTATTTTTAAAAAATATTCATGACTTATTAGTTATTACAGTTTCAAGGATGAGTTGTACATATTATTAAAAATATTCAAAAAAAGATTAAATTATAAAGATTCATCGAATTTTTTATAATAAAACTAAATCAAATATTTCAAAAAATTAGGAATCAAAACTACAGTCCTATAATTTAATTAGGAAAAAACATACTTGTTTAACTCATTTCTTTTCCTTATTCTCCTCTCTGAGCATTGAAGTGTGTGTGTGTATAGACTAAGGGTGTGTCTGGAAAAATGAAGCAATTTATGTATTGATATATATATATATATAGAGAGAGATATATAGGTGAGTTACCACAAGTACTCCGTGCTGTATTATGACTGGCTGCTTTTTATTACCACCACTCCCTCCAACCTCGGCTCGACCTTGTGGGATCCTTTGCAGGCTTAGAATGTACCCATCTTCAGTAGTAACCTATAAAAGATACACAAGCACAGATCTATATAACATTGTATCAACCATATTTAGTGATAAAAACATATATAAACACACATATAGATATAGATATAGATATTCGTATAGCTAAGTCTTACTTGAAGTTCGTGGCATTTGTAGCCATGGGGAATGACTGAAGAAGCACATATACCATAATCTGTTAGAGGATTAGCAACAACAACACTTTTTCTGGGAAATAAGCCACGTGTTGAAGCTAAAGCTCCATAAGGTAGATAAGATGATGCTATGACTATGAAACAAAGGGTCACTCCCAGCATGGCCTCATGATGATGCAGACCCATAAATATTGAGAGTCGAGGGTGGTGATGGTGGGGATGAACTGATCTATCATCTATATGAGAACGACGATTCCCTTTATATAGGATTCAAAAAGCTAACTTTATTTATTAACCAAAAAAACAAAAAAGAGAGGTACACAGTGTGGGAAAACGATGACGTACGTGGTTCCCTCCCTTTTCTTTTTTTCTTTATTTATGATTTATGATAATGATACAAATGGAAGGTATAATTATTATTGGCATAAAGTGGTATTTAATTTATGCCGCGATATATGGCGGGGCCCATGTGGAAGGCTTGTTTCTTATCGTGTGGGAAAATGAGAATTAATGTACAAATATGGCTGCCTTATAAATCAAGAAAGAGGTGCTCTCAACTGAATCAATAATCATGATATCACCAGCTAAGGGATACATCTTATTATTGCAGTGTGGATTAATGGATTATGGAATTTGGATGAATATATGGTATGATCTCTCTGTATACTGTACGTTGACTCTCGAGTTAGGGTATGATATAGCGGGCCCACTATAATATTATGGATATATTTAAATTGGAGATCAAATAATATAATATCATCCTTTTTATTGAAAAGTTTGAAAAAAAAAGAAAAGATATTGGTAGATTAGTTCTTCATAAATTTACATTCAAACAAAGAAAAGCGTTATAGAGACTACTTTTCCCCTCTTTCCAATCACTTTCCTTCCTCTTAAATCTCTCCTCTTTCTTTTTCTGTCCTGTTTGCTAAACATACGGGTACACGTTTGTTTATGGGCAATCAGTAGAGTTCCACTATTCAATATAAATTAATATTTTAAGATTATGTTTTGGTCATTTCTCATTTTGTTACTTTATATTTTATAATCTATAAGTTGACATTCCGATTTATATGAAGTTTGTCTTGATCGATCATTGTATATATATTGGTAGTTGATTTGATTATTTTTTTTATAGAGTAAATTAATAATTTAGTCCCTGAAAGATCACCGAGCTGACAACTCGATTCTTAAAAGATTGAAATTTATAATTTAATCCTTCAAAGATTAAAATGATATACTAATTAGTTTTTTTATGAACTAAATAGTATATCGTTCTAATCTTTGAAGGACAAAAAGTATACTATTTTGATCTTTTAAGGATTAAATTGTACATTTCAATCTTTCAAGAACCAAGT
>QANZ01019019.1:6330-28559 GCA_003254925.1 Chamaecrista fasciculata
GAAAAATATATAATCTAGTCCCTAAAAGTTTACAATTCAGTACTCAAAAATTACATTTTGGTCCCACATTCACACCTCCATCCTCCTTTACCTTACCACTCCAAAAATCTCCTTTATTAACTTTCTCCTTTAGCACAAATTTCGAGGCAATCATTACTCATACCACTTTACTAACACCAAAACAAACAAAAAAACAACACTCATTTATCCTCCTTTATTTTTACCATTTTTACCCCTATACAAATTTAAAATACCAATACTATTATTGCAACCCACCACAATCATTACATACCCTTTAAAATAATTTCACATCATAATTCTTCCTTTATCTCTCATTTTCCCAAACACAATTTACTAAAAACCTCCTTTATAACACAAATCCTTTACCTCTCCTTTATTACCTCCCCTATTCCTTTATCCTCCTTTACCTTAACTTTGCATCCAAACGCACCCTAAAAGTATAAATTTTTTTTCCAAAAAAAGAATTAGTAAATAAATTATGTTCATTACAAATGATTATTTTGTAATTCTATCTTCTATCCTATATTTTTCAAATATTATGTTACGACCCTAAATTATTTTTATAGTCTTCATTTTAGTCCCTAGATATTAGATAATATGTGTTCAGCGATCTGTTTATAATTTTTTAAAAAATTAGGGGTCAATATGTAATTTTTGCAAAAGTTGTTATGGTTAGAATTGCAAAATAACCCAAAAAATTTCAATTTTCGTTAATTTTCTAACGGAATTAAAGCTCAAGGTACCAAAGTGTTAACAGAAAATACCACAGGGTACCAGAATGTCACTTTTTAAATCACTGGATACCAAAGTGACATATGACCAAATCATAGGGTAGTAAAGTGTAATTTACCCATAATTTTTTATGCTATTAGTTAGCTTATCACTTATTTATGTACATATATAATGACAAATGAAAAATAGAATGAGTATTTTTTATGCATTCAAAAAAAAAAAAATACTTCGGGCAAAAAAAAATAGTCTAAAAAATACATTAGGCCAAAGTTCTCTTGGTACTCTCAAAGTATGAGGTAAATTTCAATTGTACCTCAAAATTTTTTTTTTGTTAATTGTACTTTTAAAGTATGAGGTTAGTTTTAATTGTACCCTAAAAGTTTTTCTGGGTCAATTATACCCCAAATCTTTTTTTTTTTTGTCAATTGTACCCTCAATTTAGGGGTACGTACAATTGACTTAAATGTAAAATATTAATGGTACAATTGACCAAAAGAAATTTTGGAGGCACAAATGAAATTAACCTCATGCTTTAAGAGTAGAATTGACCCAAAAAAACTTTGAGGATAGAACTAAAATTGACTTCATATTTTAGGTGTACCAAAAATATTTTTACTAATATATTATCTATACTTAGATAAATTCATATAATTTTACCAATCGAGTTTATGATCTCATTTTTAAATTTATTTAAAATCCCGATTTTGACAATTTTGTAATTTGTACATATTTACCAAAAAAAAAATTTAATGAGGCGAAGGAAGGTCACATCCAGCCATGCAGGCAACCAGAAAGACATCTGATTAACTTTCTTTTTTTGGTTGATAATGATCTGACACATACGGGAATGGAATAATGGATCCTTTGTTGTCCTCATATTGTCCTTCTTGTCCAACAAATCTAGACCAATTATTGATGGTAGTACTATGGAGATCAAGATTATTAGTTGAGTTATCTAACTTTAAATAGTTATATTTAATTTTTTCAATCTTGAGACTTATGTAATTTTTTTTAATAGATAAATATGATATCGAAATTAAAAAAATTAAATCTCACAGTTGAGAACTAAATCTAACTATCTTGTTATAGTTGTTAAACTCGCGATTTCACTCATAAAAACACACATTGTTACGTTTCTACATGTGCTAATTTGTTAAGTGTCATATAGACTCGAAAAATGCTCAAACTCAAGTAGAATCGTGTAGAATCATTCAAACTTGGTGAATCAGGCGATTGAATGACAAGTGAAACGAGTTTGATATTTTTCTTGAAATTGGCTAAATAAAAAGCGGTTTGATCCCTCATTCAGATATTCCTTTTCTTCTTTGGCCTTGTAAAGATAGAAAACATCATCACATGCCATTAATTAAAGTACTAAAAGTGGTTATTTTTTATTATTTTTTGTTCATATAATATCCTGCATCGTCTTAAATATTTTTGTTTGGTTTTAAATCTTTATCTTGTTTTGATTTTGCATACTAATGTTGTGGAAACAATAAGAAGGTTCATGAACTTTATGGTTCAGGAGAATGAGTCATACGTATTAATGTTATATAATATAATAACTAGTAAGAATCACAATTATTGGTTACCTGGCATGACTTTTCTTATTTCAATTAAAGGTGAACCTTCCAATTTCAGATTGGCAAAATCACTTATTTTATTTCAAAGTAACATGGATAAAACAATTTTAAAGAAATTGCTTAAATGAAAGATTTAATTGCCATAGAAAAAGAAAAAAAAGATTGACAGTATCGACTGTTAATTAGGGTTTTGCTTGTATTGAATTAATATTGCTTTCATATAACTTTCTTTTTTTGGAGGGATTAGCAATTGAAATCAAAATGTCGGCAACTTGAAGGGAAACCAAGACAACATGAAGACCCATGCTTTCGAGTGCTATCATCTCGAGAAAATCCCCTGAGAATAATTGAAGTATTCTCCTACAAGATCAAGCAGCAGATCAGCCATTTCTAATGCATAGGACCGTTACTCGATCTCCCTTTTGGTTTTTTTTTTTTAAAAGACGATTACTCCCAATTTATTTTACACCGTCAATATTAGTTTCTTTATCTAATGTTTTATAAAATTAATTACACATTATCATTAATTGAAAATAGATTATCGTTTATTAATAATAAAAAAAGTTAATAGATACACAAGAAAAATTACATGGATATTTTCTTTCTTTTGTAAATATTTTTTTTATTTTTCTTTTTATATTTTTTTGTAAATATATTATCTTTTATCTTTTTCTCTTTCTCTGTGAATATGTTTATGTTCTAGGATAATTTAATTATTTTAAAGAATAATTTATTTTGATTAAATAATTTAAGGTAGCCTTTCAATTGGGGGATTTTATAAGGTGCTTAATACCTTACTTTAAAATTAAATGACTACAGAATTTGTCTTTAATTCGAAATCAGAATTGTTCTAGAACTGAAAGCAGAGACATTTTGGTTATTATAATTAACGCTTATAGACTATAGTATATTTTAATTAAATAATTTAAGGTAGCCTTTGTCAATTAACTTAACGTGCCACGTCAGCGTCTTCACTAACGGTGATTTCATGGAAGGACTAATTTGATTAACATTAGTAAAATTCAGGGACCTATTTGTCAATTTCCTTAATTTAGGGACCAATCTGTCAGCGAGGCAATAATTGAAGGACCAATTTGAGAGTTTACTCGGATTCAAATTGTACAGTGCCTTGTGCATCGATTATAGACAAACCCATATGAATAATTGAAATATGAAGACCCATGCTTTCGAGTGCTATCATCTCCAGAAATCACGTTAGAATAATTGAAGTATTCTACTAGAAGATCAAGCAGCAGATCGATCAGCCATTTCTAAGGCATAGGACCGTTATTCGATCTCCCTTTTGGTATTTGTTTTTTAAAGACGATTTACTCACAATTTATTTTACCGTCAATATTTCTTTATCTAATATTTTATAAAATTAATTACATATCATCATTAATTGAAAATATAGTATCGTTTTTAAAAATAAAAAACGTTAATAGATACACAAGAAAAATTTCATGGACATTTTCTTTCTTTTGTAAATATTTATTTTATTATTTCTTTTTCTTTTTATATTTGTTTGTAAATATATTATCTTTTATCTTTTTCTCTTTCTCTGTGAATAACTGGATATGTTCAGGTTCTAGGATAATTTAATTATTTTATCTTTTATCTTTTTCCTCTTCATTTATGATGTATCGTTTAATTAATTATATAAAAATAAATTCATTTGTATTCTAAATCGTAGACAGCCCTACCAGTACCCCCATATTAAGATTTGATGTTATAACAATAATGAAGAGGAATTATTTAAAATGTTTTCATGGATATGGTCTGTAGAGGAATTATTTTCACTAGAATTATTCTGAAAAGCAGAGGTATAAATTTAGATGAGTTGTGTCCAGTCTGTGGTTTAGAGGATGAGGACATTTTCCATGCGTTGTTTTCTTGTACTAAGTTGATTTTTTTTTGGGAAAACACTCAGTTACAATTCATGAATTTGATTGTCACATATCTTTTGTTGAGTGGCTCTCGTGTGCTTATGACTCAGTGCGACTAGAGTGAAATTTGCAAATTTGCTGTAGCTGTCTATAAGGTGTGGGAAAAGAGAAATTTGAAGTTGTCAAAGCCTGATGCTCCTGCGGCAGATGGTATTCAGTTGTGAGAAAGAACTAGAGGCCTTTATCTAAGATTTTTAATTTATCCAATCCTATCAATTATTCGTCTAGTAGTTCTAGAACTAGTCACTGGGCTCCTCCCCCCTTTGGTTGTTTTAAAATTAAGGGTAAATTCCACTTTGGTATCCTGTTCTATGAACCAATTCCACTTTGGTACCCTATTCTTTCAAAAGTGACACTTTGGTACCCTGTTCTTTCAAAAATGTCATTTTGGTACCCTCTTCTTTCAAAAGTGACATTTTGGTACCTCGTTCTTTGGATCAAGTGACACTCTGGTACCCTAAAAAAGTAACAAATAGTGAAAGAACAGGGTACCAAAGTGTCACTTGGTCCAAAGAACAGGGTACCAAAATGTCACTTTTGAAAGAATAGGGTACCAAAATGACATTTTTGAAAGAACAGGGTACCAAAGTGTCACTTTTGAAAGAACAGGGTACCAAAGTGGAATTGGTCCATAGAACAGGGTACCAAAGTGGAATTTACCCTAAAATTAATGTTGACGCTGCTGTTTCCGAGTCAATTGGTGGGTTGAGTTGTGTTATTAGGGACCACATAGGTGAAGTGTTAGGTGCGACCTCCAAAACTGTGCACATTGTTGGTTCCACGGATATGTTAGAAGCTTTGGTTGTGGTGGAGTTTGGAGTGATGCAGGCTCTTTAATTTGGTTGCTATACGGTTTTTGTGGAAACTGATTGCAGCAAAGTGGCTTCGCATCTCAATGATCTTCCACTTGATTTTTCTCTTTTCCATATTGTTATTAAAAACATTTTATGGCTTTGTAATCGTTTTGATGATATTTCTTTCTCTTGGGTTAGTAGAGTGTGTAACTCTACTACTCACAACTTGGCTAAGTTTGCAGTTTCCTCCCCAGAGTTTATTGTCTGGATGAAATTCCTGTCTCCTTGTATTGCTTTTGTTATTGCCTGTGAAAAGTCTTGAATGTATTTACTTTTTCATCCAAAAAAAATAATGAAGAGATATGGCAAAAAAAAAAAAAACAATAATGAAGAGATATGGCAAAAAAAAAAAAAACAATAATGAAGAGATAATAAGGTGATCAAGGAATTAAGGTCACGTGCAGTGCTGCAGGCAGCAAGAAATTACATCTAATGATTAGTCGGATTATATATTAATATAAATGTTGAGGCAATCAAGAAAATTATTATTACATTTTTTTTAACAAAGTGCGAATTTAGTCTATAACTTTACTCCAGTTCCCAAATCAATCCTATAACTTTTTTGTCTCGAATTTAGTCTTATATTTTTGCTCCAGGTCCCAAGTCAGTTCTATATTTTTTTTTGTCTCAGTTTTGGTCTCATATGTTTTGAAAACCTTCCACCGTTAATCCTCTGTCCACTTTAAATTACAGTTTAGTCTTGAAAACTTCAAGTCCCTTTCACTTTAGTCTCTGACTATCAAAATGAAAGTGAAAGAGCATCCCTGATGATTCTCAAAACCTTACATCTTGGTCCCTAATCCATAAATTCTTCATGAAACGGAATAGAAATGCAAAAACAACACAAATTAAAGCAAATGACAAAGGGACCAAAACTAAAAATGAAAAAAAATTTAAAACCCACCTGAAAACGTACAGAAATTGCCGAGAAACTCAAGAACTCATCCAAAAACCCCAATGCTCACTGAAATCTCACTCAAATAATCATCCTCAAATGCTTTAAGATAGAATTTTTGAAAATCCAAACTTTTGAGGAGGGAGGTGATAGAAGGTTCCCTTACATTTGGCGATTCCGAGATAGAAATTCTGAAATCCCTTACATTTCTTCTATCATTTCCCTCCTCAAAAGTTTGTATTTTCGAAAATTCTTTTTCAAAGCATTTGGGGGGCGATTATTTAAGTGATGATTGGGGTTTTTGGATGAGTTCTTGAGTTTCTCGACGATTTCTATACGTTTTCTGATGGGTTTTAAATTTTATGCGTTTTCAGTTTTGGTCCCTCTGTCATTTGCTTTAATTTGTGTTATTTTTGCATTTCTATTTTCATTTCATGAAGAATTCATGGATTAGGGACCAAGATGTAAGGTTTGAGAATCTTCGGGGATGTTCTTTCACTTTCATTTTGATAGTCAGGGACTAAAGTGAAAGGGACTTGAAGTTTTCAGGACTAAACTATAATATAAAATGGACAGAGGACTAATGGTGGGAGGTTTTCAAAATATATGGGACCAAAACTGAGACAAAAAAAAATATAGGACTGATTTGGGACCTGGAGCAAAGATACATGACCAAATTCGAGACAAAAAAGTTATAGGACTGATTTGGGAACTGGAGCAAAGTTATAGGACCAAATTCGCACTTTGGCCTTTTTTTTTGTCTGAAACATAATTCATTCAAAAATAAAGTAAAGTCAAGCACAAACAAAAACAAAGTAAAAATAGCAAACTCTTCCCTAGCATAAACATAAACACTAGATAAGATATCAACTGACGAAGGTGGAGGTTTACAACCCATCCAAGAGTACTTATTCTCGTTTCAGACAAATTGGCAAGACAATCAACTGTCAAGTTAGCGATTTTAGGGATCCAACTAAAGCTACAATCATTTAAAAAACTGAAAAAAAAAATAATGTAATCTAAGAAAATTATCTTCTTAATTCTCTGTACTCGTGAGCTGTGCGTGCTTCTGTTTCTAATTAAGAATATTATCTTCTTAGTTCTCCATAATTGATTATCTCTGTTCTTTCTGAAAAATACAAGAGTATGAATATTCTATTGGCAAAATACTACAAATGGTAATATGATTAAAAGTATAAATTTTATTTTTCCAAAAAAATTAGTAATATAAATTATGTTCTTTTTTTTTTTTTTTTGCCAGAAATATAAATTATGTTCTTAACTATTACATGCTTGATAATATAAATGTTAAGGCAACCACACTGCTTCCCACATGAAGGAGCTCAATTACCATTAACCTCAACACTGCTCACCGCTTTATTAATTAAATCGTAAACAGCCCTATACCACAAACTAATATTTGAATTGATGTTATAACAATAATGACGTTTTTTTTTGTCCAAGGTATCCCAACCCGACAGATTAAGGACCAATTCTTTCCGGATTTGAGCTCCATTTAAGGATTTGTTGTTAGTCAATTAGTTGCTGCATACATAAGGCGAGATTCGAACTCCCTACACTTGTTTAAGCGACCTAGTAAGCTACCCACTAGACCAACAAAATTTGGTTGACAATAATAACGTTTGGTAAAATACTAAAAATGGTACTTAAAAGTATAAGTTTTATTTTTATAAAAAATAAATATTTTACATTATCTTTTTAATTAATTTTCTACAGCTTATGATCTGTGCGTGTTTATTATTCTTCTTATTTTTTTAGTTCAAGTCCTCATGACTATTAGCCGGGGTGGCTTTTATTTTTAATTAAGGTGAACCAACAAATTCTAAATTGTTAAAGTTTGTGTTGGTCCTTTATATATAGGTCAGATTTTACTTTGGTCACACATTTTTTTTTTCTTCTGTTTCAAAGTTATTTTTTATATTTCTATAATTTTTCATTTTTTTTATCTTAAATTATTGAATATAGTTATATCCATCTCATTTCAAATTTAAATTCATTGAGTTTGAAACTAAATATGGGTTGCTTTTAAGTAATGTGCATTTTTTGTGCCAAATTAAAACTATTAGCAAATACATTGAAATTGATCAACTATACATGTGGGCTACTCGTTTCAAGTTAAATAAGAAAAAGTTATATTTTTCTTGTTTCAAATTCAAATACAATGAATTTAGATTTATTAATTACTTTTAACGAATTTATTTTTTACACGGATAAACAAAATCAAATTATACCTCGAAAGTGAGTTTCAAAACCAAAAGTAAAAAATCGTAAAAATATAAAATACTACTTTAGAAATGAAAAAAGATACATATAGGATCAAAGTGGAATCTAATAACCCATATATAAAGTATTAAAATGAGGTTTTAACTAGTTCCAAATTAATTGTTATTATTGTATTTTAATATAATACAAATAGAATATTGTGGCGTACGTGACTAAAAATGGTACCATTATAGTATATATAGTCAAAACTCAGGACTCAGGACACCTGATAATTAATTAAGGGGCTAAAATTAAATTCAACACATAGCAAATGTTATATATCTATATCTATATCTATATTTACATCTATATCTTATATTATATGGCTACACCCGTTTCTGATCGTCCACATTTTAAAACTATAGTACAAAATTAATAATAAGAGGAAAATTATTATTTAATCCCTTCTTTTTTACTGTGTTAACGATTTAGTTCCTCATTTATTTTACATACATATTTGCGTGCCCGTTAGGGCACGCAAAGCCTCTAGTTATATTATATGTCAGACGAGTCTTTTGGTCGTCATCCCACTTATACTAAGATAAAAATATTACATGTAATTAAAATAAGAAAAAATTTATTATTTGGTCTCTTTTTTTTTACTAAGTCAACTATTTGGTCCATTATTTATTTTACATACATATTTGCGTGCCTGTTAGGGCACGCAAAGCCCCTAATTATATTATATGTCTGAGGCCCTCTCTGGTAGTCGGTCATATGAAATTATAGTATAAAATAAATATCTATAAAAAATATTTCTATATATATATATTAAAAAAAAAAAGAGATAACATCCCATATAATCTATGATCTTCATGAATCCCAAGATTGAGTTTAAATTTCAAAACTTTTTTTTTCTTCTTTGTTCTATATTATTATATATCTTTTATTTTTACTTTTCAATTATTTTTATTTTTATTATAATTTTACATAAATATTGGCATGCCTGTTAGGACACACAAAACCCCTAGTGTATATATATATATATGAATCCCTTCTCAATCTCGTGGTGTTTAATCAAGTATATAATAATGGATTCATTTGTATTTAAAATCATAAACAACACTATCACAAACTAAGCTTAGTTGGTCTAGTGGTTAGCTCACTAGGTCGCTTCACCAAGTGTCGGGGATTCGATCCTCATCTTGTGTATGCAGCAATCAATTGGCTAGCGACAAACCTTTAAATGAAGCTCAGATCCATAGAGGATTAGTCTTTAGCCGGCCATCAGACTGGGGATACGTTTGGCAAAAAAAAAAAAAAAANCTTACATATTGTTGATTTTACAATTTTATGATTTTTGTTATGAAAATTTATATTTTCTGAAGAAAACAAAAATTAAATATCATTTCAATATAAGATGAGATATTTTATGAAAATGATTTTAAAACAAATTATTTAATGACTAGATATTTTGTTTAAATATGAAAAATCTTGAATAATTTTATGCTTATGAATAATTTTTAGATAAATTACACTTTGGTATCCTGTGATCTGGTCTTATTTCACTTTGGTACCATGTGGTTTAAAAAGTAACATTCTGCTACCCTGTGGTATTCTTCGTTAACACTTTAGTACCCTGAACTTTAATTTCGTTAGAAAATTAACAGAAATTGACATTTTTGGCACTATTTCGTAATTTTAACCATCTTTGGGGATAAAAGGCAATTTTATTGCATGAAAAGGAGGTTCAAATTACTAAAACACTCATAAATATTTGAATATATTCAAAATAGTCATAAAAACACAAAATTTTAGATCTTAATAGGACTAGATTGCACAATTTTTCCAAAATTGGGAGTGTTTTATAATTCTATCTTCTATCCTATATTTTATAGTTTTCATTTTAGTCCCTAGATGATATGTATCGAGGGACCTGTTTGTAATTTTCCAAAATTATTAGGGGTCAATATGTAATTTTTTTTTCAAAAGTTGTTATGTTAGAATTACAAAATAGCCCTAAAAATTTCAATTTCTGTTATTTTTCTAACGTAATCAAAGCTCAGGGTACTAAAATGCTAACGAAGAATATCATAGGGTACCAGAATGTCACTTTTTAAACCACAGGGTACCAAAGTGAAATATGACCAAACCACAGTGTACCAAAGTGAAATATGGTGGTCAAACCACAGGGTACCAAAGTGTAATTTACCCATAATTTTTTATGCTATTAGTTAGCTTATTACTTATATGTACATATATAATGACAAATAAAAAATAGAATGAGTATTTTTTATGTATTAGACAAAAGTACTCTTAGTACCCCAAAGTATGGAGTCAATTTCAATTGTACCTCCAATTTTTTGGGTCAATTGTACTCTCAAAGTATGGGGTTAGTTTTAATTGTACCCCAAAAGTTTTTCTGGGTCAATTATACCCCCAATATTTTATTTTTGTGTCAATTGTACCCTCAATTTGGGGGTACAATTGACTTAAATGTGAAACATTGAGAGTACAATTGACCAAAACAAATTTGAAAGTACAACTGAAACTAACCTTATATTTTAGGGGTACAATTGACCCAAAAAACTTTAGAGATATAACTAAAACCGACTTCATATTTCAAGTATACCAAAAGTAATTTTACTAATATATTATCCATACTTGGATAAATTATTATAATTTTACCAATCGAGTTTATGATTGATCGAGTTGGTTTATGCCATGCTATATAGAGGTCTTTAGATGTGTTTTATAATATTTTATAAGCTAACTAGAGTGGTTTTGGCCTCTAGATAGGTTAATTAGAGCCTAGAGATTATAATTGCAACTTTGCCCTATTATCGTCTAAATAAAAGTGTAGTTTTCTCGGGTTAAATCATTGATTTGTATTTGAAATTTTAGACTTGAGATTTTACACATTTTTATGTTGCAAATGTAGGTTTCATGGAGCAAAATCTCTTAGGAATCATTTGGGACAAACCGGAGGTCAATCGGATTCAGAACAAGGCCGAGATATGTATTTTACTATGTACTGTCCAGTGTTGTTTGCCAGATACTCGCCAGGTAGTGCAAAGTGGCGAGGAACCAGCGAACGAATTCCAGTGATGTTTGCCAGATACTCGCCGGATAGTGCAAGGTGGCGAGGAACCGGCGAACATCGCGAATCTAAAGCTGTTTTCATATTTTCTTTGGCCCGACCCGAATTTTCACTCAAATGACCCGAAAATTTCACCATAGACTCGAAATTTAGCCCTCTATCTGACCCAACTCAGCCTCCCACATATATTTAAGGGTAAATTACACTTTGGTACCCTGTGGTTTGACCCTATTTCACTTTGGTACCCTGTGGTTTGAAACTTGACACTTTGGTACCCTGTGGTATTCTCCATTAACACTTTGGTACCCTTTGGAGCTATTTTGTAATTTTAACCATAACAAATTTTGCAAAAATTACATATTGACCCCAAAAAATTTTCAAAAATTACAAATAGGTCCCTGGATACATATTATATAGGGACTAAAATGAAAAATTTAAAATTTTTTTGGGGTCAATATGTAATTTTTGTAAAATTTATTATGGTTAAAATTACAAAATAGCTCCAAAGGGTACCAAAGTGTTAATGGAGAATACCACAGGGTACCAAAGTGTCAAGTTTCAAACCACAGGGTACCAAAGTGAAATAGGGTCAAACCACAGGGTACTAAAGTGTAATTTACCCTATATTTAACCTAAAACCCTCATTCCTATAATCTCATTCACTCTCATTCTTCACCTTCACCTTCATCCACCACCATTCATGGCTGTTCCTGGGGGTTGGGAGATCGAATTCGGCGCTTCTCCACCGATGAGCTGCTGAACATCTTGCTCAGAGGGCAGATGACGAGGCTAGAGCACCGGGGTTTCTATCGTCTAGGGAGTTTTTTTATCTCTTTGTCATCTTTTATCTTAGGGTTTCTATTTAGTTGTTTAACTATGTTGGAATTCTGATGTAATTGATGATTTTGGATTGTATTTCAAAAGCTTGGCACCAAAATTTATATATTTGTATGGACAAACATCTGCAACAACTGTAATGAGGTTGTTGCTAATACTTATGAATTTGGCAACGATGTAAGTCGCTATAGACTCTAATCAACAATGATTTCACAAATTTTGCTACCTATAACCTTGGTATAAAATATATTTTCTCTTTGTTGGGCCAGCATTAGTAATGACTTCAACAATGTCGCTACCAATGCTTATAATTTGGGTAGTGAATTTTTAGGATTTGGGATCTCTTTGGATTGCCCATGCATTGACATACACCACTGTTTTCGCTGTAATACTATACCCATTCACTTCAACATTAGACCTCGCAATTCTAGGAGCCGCTAGAGGAGTAGGCGGATGCAGTCTCATGATTTCCTTGATCACACATTTGAAGTAGCTCATTTTCATGATGTCTCATCAGCTCTACCATCACCCACTCCATTGTTGCTGCATTTGTGTCTGTTCCTCCTACCTACAAATCCTGCCATTTTGAAGACAAAGACTCTTAAAACACTCATCTCCTATATTGACTTGATAAAAAGACATAAGATATTATCAAGAAATAAAAAGAGATAAGAGACATACTAATAGAATAGATTTGATATCATCATGGGTGAAGCCATAGTCGTGTTGAAATTGGAGAACAACATCCACAATGCTTTGGGTAGTATTGGAGGATTGGTCATCATTATCCATGATTGTTGATCTGTTCTTGTGATGTTGAATGACTTGATCTAAGAAATCATCAACGTCTTTAGAAAGGGTCTTGAGGTTTGGAATGAGGCCAGTGAGAACATCAACCCAACCTAAAGAAGGGATACAATCTCCCACACTGAAGGCTGAACGATAAATCAGCATCCTGCGTGCCAGGTCTCCAAACCTTGCACGCTCCTCTTTGCTGATCTTATCTCCAGACACAATCTTATGCACAATGTCGTTTGTGGTTGCATGCATAAGTTTGGTCAGATTCACGCAAACCCCATTTTCACCACTTAAACTCACATTACGAATCTTGTTCACCAACTCTCCAGCTTCTTCCTCTCTAATGTGCTTGAAGGATTGAACCCTTTTCACTCTGAGAAGCTCGTTCACACAAATCTTCTTCTTCTTCTTCTGTCTCCATTAGTACATGCATAGAGTAAGATCCTTGAGGCAAGCACTTGAGGCCGATCCGCGAAGGCAAGGTCATGGGTTTTGTAGATCTCAGAGGCCAATTCAGGGGATGAAACCACGAGGGTTGGAGTTTGACCGAGGTGTAACAAAAAGATAGGACCATACTTTTCAGAGAGGGATTGAAAAGAGCGATATGGGAGGGCTCCTATTTGATGAAGATTGCCTATTATGGGAAGTTTTGGTGAGGATGGTGGCAGTTTCAACTTTGAACTTCTAATACTTTTCAACAACAAAATCAGAGGGATGATGAAGCAGAACAGAGATAAGAGTAGTGGTGATGAGGAGAATTGTTCTAGAACTGAAAGCAGAGACATTTTGGTTATTATAATTAATGCTTATAGACTATTTGAAGATAGATGTATACAAATGGGTTGCGAATTGTCAAGTGAGGATCGAGATATATATAGAGGCAGGCTTGCCAAACAGTGAAGAACGTGGCTTCTTTGTTTCATTTTTAAATTAAGGTGGTACATTCCATCCAGTTTCAAATTGGCAAAAGGTGGTACCTTCTTTTCTTTTTTGTTTCTCAGTTTTATATTAATTTCTAGTTAAGAAAATTATGTTCTTAGTTCTCCTCAATTATTGATTACCTGGGATGACTTTTCTTTTTTTAATTAAAGGTGAACCTTCGAATTTCAGATTGGCAAAAGCACACTTATTTTATTTCAAGTTTTATATTAATGATGATGGCTCAAATACTGCTGAACAACAAAATCAGAGTGATGATAAAAAAGTAAATTATATCTATATCTCTGTACTATATTATATGTTTTTGGGGTCTTTTGGTAGTCCTTATCAAAAAAACATATATTATACTATAGTATTAAAAAATAATTAAATAACATATTTATTTAAATATTAAATAAAATTTTACTAACACCACACTCCATAATCCCACAATTTTCTCCTTCTTTCTCTCTCTCATCTCAAAATTTAAAATATAAATTTCTCTCCCTCACCATAATCAATGAAACTTCAATATTTTGTTTTTCATTATTAACTCTTTTTAAATTTTTGAAAATTGTAAATATATTCTTCTTTTACATGTAATATAATATTTGGGGGTGGATCCTCTCCCTTTAATTCCCTCTACTTTTCTTTTCCTTTCATTCAATCTAAATTATTAAAACTTGATCTAATGACCCATATGAAGTTTAAACCTCCTCCAAAAATCTTTTCCTTTTATAAAAAATTCCTCCAAAATTAAATGCATAATTTAATATTTAATAAATCTTTTAATCAATAAAAGTTGGGATGGAGTTTTAATGATTTAGATTGAAAATGAGAGAAAGGATGAAAGAGTTAAAGGTCCACTCTCCTGATATTTGTATTCCTTTTAAATAAAACACGAGTGTGAATACTTTATTGGTACAAGATATAGTTGATAATCTCGCCACGTGACATTTTATTTTTGATACACTGCCACGTGACTTTTTCTTTAATTAAAGTCAACCTTCCAATTTCAAATTAGTAAAAGAAAGTTATTAAAATCGGATCGGTCATTCAACCGGCGGAAGGAGGGGTTAAGGTTCAATGGTTCAACCGGGCTCCAATCGGGGTTGGACCGTTGACAAATAAATAAATTAAAAATAATTAAAAAAACCTATATATGATAAAATTTTAATTCAAATATTCATAATTAGGTTACAAAATACAATTATAACATTAATATATTAATACAATTTTCATAAATTAACATGAATTAATATAGAGATAATCAATTTTCATAATGTTCATCAATATAATATCATCAAGTGACATTTTATGATCACTTTCTCTATCAAATTTTGGTTCATAATCAACATTCTCTAAGATTTGACCTATAATTATAAAAAAAAGACCAAAAAAATCAAAAAAGAAAAAAGAAAATAAAAAAATAAATCAGGACCGGTTCAACCCGGTTTGCCTCCAGTTCAGGGCCGGTTTCGCCGGTTTTTGGCCGGTTCCCTCTGGTTTAGTCTGGTTCTCTGTCTGGCCGGTTATTAAGACGACTCGGACCGGCCTAATGTCCGGTTTCTAGTTCAACCGACTGGTCCGGTCCGGTTTTAATAACCCTGAGTAAAAGTTCTTGTCTATAAATTTTATAGAGTTATAATTTTATTTTTGAAATTTATTAATTATCAATATTATCTCAAAATTTTTATATTAAGTTTTATCTTTTGCAATACATTCATCTAATAAATTAATGATAAATTCTAGATGATTTATGATATATAATTGAAAATTATTAAAAAAAATAAATTCTGACTTTGATTCAAAACTATTTAGAATTTGTTATTAATTTATTATATAGAATTAAGGTAAAAGATTAAATCGATCAAAATTTAAAAATTTTAAAAAATTGATAATAAAAAATTTCAATAGATGAGATAAAAAAATTAATTTAAAATTTAAAATTCTGATTTATGATATATAGTTAGAAAGCTTACTTCAAAATCCTTCTAATCATATGTGCTATTTAGACACATAACAAACAAGAAAGATGAAAAATATTATTGAATCACATCCTAGTTATCCTTTAACGAAAATAAACTACAAGGGCTAAATATTACTCCCTTTGTTTTAAAATATCTGTTTTGTTAGAAAATTTTTTTTGTCTCAAAATATCTGATATTTTACAAAGTTAAGAGAATATTAATTATTTTTTTACCATTTTATTCTTATTAAAAGTCAAAGCTATTGAATTAGTCAGAATAACTAAGAGTAATTTAATGAGGGCAAGTCTTTTATTTTCATATTTCTCTTCATTTTAGATAAATAAATTATTCTTTTAATATGTGTATTTACATTAAAAAGCATATATTTTAAGATAGAGGGAGTAACGCTGTAACTTGTAAGTGGTAGGTAACATAATAAATCACATACCACTCATTTAAAAACTTTTAAACCAGATAGCCTTAGCCTGTTGTGAATCTAAATCCCTTCTCAATCTCATGTGACGTTTAATTAATTACACAACAATGAAGAGATAATTAATTAATGAGGTGAAGGTATTAGATCTAATTAATGACTAGTCGATCGGATTATAATATAATGTTGAGGCAATCACACTGCATCCTACATATATGAAGGACCTCAATTAGCATTAATCTCAACACTGCTCACCGGCCGCTTTAATTAAATCGTAAACACTAGTAATATTTGATGTTATAACAATAATTAATAATTAAATCTGCTTAATTCTCTCGCTTTATTAAGTAAAAAATCTGACGGCTCTTCAAATCTCTCCTCAATCTATCTGTACAGCTGGATTTGGAATATCTTTTGCTCTGATAAGTAACACAGTCGAATGTCAAGTGTGATTATTATATGATTGTATTTTTAATTAATATACTACAAACAAACAAACAAAAAAATTGTGATGAAGCTATTATAGTCTACAAATCATGGACACTCTATTTTGTAACATGTTGTCGTGTCAGACAGTTATACAATACATATTTATAAATTTATTAATATAAAATTAATTTTTGTGTGATTTTAACAAATAATAAAAAATAATGACATATATATATGACATATAATATGAATGATTATTTTAATTTTTAAAATTTTCATCAAAATTTAAATTTTTTTGATTATTTATATATATAAATATATATTGTGTTGTATCATATAATTTTAAAATTTTAACATATCAATATATCTATATTTATGTTGTATCCCAAATCCATGTCGCTGTTTATATTTAATAGATTATAATATTTATAGTCAGGACACGTGATGACTATTATAGTATATCGGAGTGGATCCTCAACTGTACCTTTTCCATGTTGTTCTATGCTGTATTACATCTAGTCCGTTCATTTTATCTGATGGTTATAGTTATGCCACGTGTCCCATGACTTTAAACAATGAAACACACATTATTTTAGCATTGTTTTTTCTGCGCTGAGTTTCTTCTCGTTTCTTTTCACTTAGCTTCCAGACAAAATAAGAAGAAAGGGAAAAGACAAAAAAGTGAAAACTTCATTTTAGCCCATCTGCATACTTTCCTTCTTTGCACTCAAGTCCTTTAACTTTGTAAAAGGGACTAAAACAAACTTTCAGAACAAGTCCGTTTTCTTTTATTTCTTTCGAACCAGCCTATATTAAAATTCAGTTTAGTTCCAAGATTTTTAAATTTCCTTCACTTTAGTCCCAAGATTTTTAAATTTTCTTCACTTTAGTCCCTAGCTCTCAAAATAAAATTGCAAAGTGTTCTAGAACTCTTCCAAACGTTCCATTTTAGTCCCCACTTCATGAATCCTTCAGAAATTGGGCCAAAAATGCAAAGAAAACGAAATAAAAGTTGAAGCCTTCAAAAATTGGGCCAAAAATGCAAAGAAAACGAAATAAAAGTTGATGCACAGAGGCACTAAACTGAAAACGAATAAAGTTTGAAACCCACCGGAAAATTCTCTGATCTTGCCAGAAAGTGCACGGGAACCACCGAAAACTTCAAGAACACACCCGAAAACTTCAAACCTCACTGAAATTTGGCTCAAATCGCATTCAAAACTCAAGAAAGTATTTTTTTTTTCAAATTTTTTGCTCCAAAGTATGTTTATGTTTCCGCTGTTGTTCAAACTCCATCTTCCTCCAGAAGCTCACAATAGACTTTAAATAATGAATCCTACTCTTTCCCATTTCCCATGGATATATATATATAATTATATATACTTCCACACATGTAGACTCTCAGTTCAAACCAATTCCCCTTTTGCGTCTCTTACATATCTGCATTTTATTTCTTTTTACACTTTCCAAGTTTTGAGCAATCGAAACTCGAAAGCCATCAATAAACATTACAATCCCTCCCGTAAGCTTGTGCATTATCGAAGCATTATCGAGGGGTTTGGAGACGGCGTTGGGGGAAAATTGCGGCAGAAATTCGAGATTCGAATCGGAAGCTGCGAAATAGTACGACAGAGCGGCTTTCAAAATGAGAGGATGAAAGTGATACTGATTTTTTCATTTGATAGGTTGAACAATGAAGGGAGAGTGAGACTCGTTTAATTCAGAATAAGAAGTTTACAAATTACAGGGAAGGGAGAGTATGGTGGAGATTGAATTGTGGCGGCGGAAATGACCAGCGATGACAGCAACCAACAGCAGCGGCGAGATGAAGTATAGCAGCGATGAACATGGAGCTTGTGAATGAAACTGCTTTGGAGGAAAAAAAATTGGGTGGAACGATAGAAATAAAAAAAGAGACACGTGGCAGAAGATAAGCCACTAGATTTAATGGATGGTTTGGATTACATGAACAGTAGAGACAGCATAATAAAAGTATGGTAGAGGATCCACTTCCATCTTATATTATATGGCTCCATCCCTTTCTGGTCGTTCATGTTTAAAACTATAGTCTATAAAATTAAAAATAAGAAAAAATTAACTATTTAGTCTCCCTTTCTTTACTAAGTTAACAATTTAGTCCCTTATTTATTTTACATACATATTTGCGTGCCCGTTAGGGCACTCAAAGCCCCTAGTAATATATATAGTTGTGGTGTGGCTTCTGGCCGAAAGAAAAAACAAAAAATTGTGGTGTACGTGGCTATTATAGTATATATAGTTAGGACTCAGGACACCTGATAATCGGGGCTAAAATTTAATTCAACACATGGCACGCATGCTGTTTGTTATATATATATATATATATATATAATATATATATGAATTATCCCTTCTCAATGATCTCGTGACGTTTAATCAATTAGATAATAATGGATTCATTTGTATTTAAAATCATAAACAGCCCTACCACACACACTAACATTTGATGTTATATGAATATACAAAGCATCACTGAAGAGATAATGAGGTGCACGAACCCCGTCTTGTATATATGAACCTTTTGATGCTTTACTATAATTTGCACAAATATTTTTTTTTGGTAAAAAATTTGCACATATTTACCCAAAAAGGAAAGAGAAAGGTCACATCTTCAGGCAACTAGAAACTAGAAAGACATCTTCTTACGAAAAAAAAAAAAGAAACTAGAAAGACATCTAACTTTCGTTTTTCGGTCAAAAAATATCTAATTGGATTACATCACATGCACCGAAGTGGATCCTTCATATATTTTTTTTTTTTCTAGTAGGATCCAGATTTTTCTTTTTTGAAAAAATAAATGTTGACCAGAGGAGCGGTTGGCATAAGATCCAATATTAGAGTCATATTAAATTGATTTTGTTTAATAAATTGGTTTTTGTTTAAACAATTGAAAACAATTATCATGACTGGAGTTTTAATAATAAGACAAAAATAAAGAGAAATATATATGCTTCCAAAAGCAGCAAATAGTTGACTGGAGTTTTAAAATAGAAAAGACAAATTTAACGTGTGTCTCAAAATTAAGGAAAAAAAAAAAGAATGCATTCTCTAATAGGGTAAGCATAATGAGAGAAGAGATTTGTTTGATGGAAAGTAATAAAGTAAAGCATGTGGCATGTGATTGGAGAGAAGGTTGGTTTCCAAGGAGAAGTAGGAGTTTTAAAATACTTGTTTTAAATTGTGAAATTTGATTATATCTATTTATTTCAAGTTTGATTATGATGAGGTTGAAGTTATAGGTTACTCTTGACGAGTCATTTCTTTATCCAATTAAGTTATTAATAAATAAGTTCAAATTAAACTCTAAAAGTAGGTCACTCATTTCATAGTCAAACGAAAAAAATTGATAATATATATCTCTCACTTTTCAAGTCTGATTGCGATGAGTTTATAAATATAGGTTATTTTTTACTAATATTTTTTCTCTCCAATTGAGATCAACCACATGAGGTGAAACTGGGTTTAAAAATGATTTTCCACAAATATTCAAACTTGGTTTTCGTTTGGGATCTATTTTTCTTTTGCTCTTGGGCTGAGGCCTCGTTTTACTAACACAAAAAATATAAAAAAGTCTTTTAGCAAATATTCAAACTTAATAGGTCAAAGGTTAACTTTGGTCCTAAATGTATGCCCTAATGTTCATTTTGGTTCATTATGTTTCAAAATGTTTAAATTGGTCCTAAATGTTGGCAAAATAATTCATTTTGGTCCTAAATATTGGTAAAATATTTCATTTTGGTCTCAAACTATTGAATTTGGTCATATTTCTCTCGTCTCTCATTTCAATTTCAAAGTATTTGTTAAGAGGAACTCGTAGCTGTGAATTCGTCATGTTTGAACTTGAAACAAACTATTGAATTTGACTAGGGGTGAGCATCCTGACCCAACGAGCCCGCGAACCCGCAAAAACCAACCCAACCCGTAGTCACAGGTTGGGTTGGGTTCAAAATTCTCAACCTGTACACCTGCGGGTTGGAGGTTTATAAATCCAACCCGCGAACCCGCAAATACATAAAACGAAATATCTACTTTTATGATCGATTTGACGTCATTTGCTGACGACCCCAACTAGATAGAGAAAGTACTCTTCGAGAACAATACCTAGCTCTAAACACGTCATGTTTGAACTTGAAACAAGTCATATTCAATAGTTGGGACCAAAATGAAACATTTTGCATAAATTTAGGACCAATTTGAACATTTTGAAACATAATGGACCAAAATGAACAATAAGACATACATTTAGGACCAAATTGACCCTTTAACCAACTTAATATTATATAGGGACATGCATATTTGATAAAAGGTCCCCAGGGACAAACGTGGTCCCTCTCACTTTTGGACATTGTCACTTTGTAATAGGGATGATCAAAATATTCAAACCCATGCAGATCATGAAATTTTACTCTATAGGTTTGGGTCTGGACCCGAATCTAACCTTAATGTGTTCGGGTTCGGGTATATATGGTAGTACCCTATTCGTACCATACTCATACCCTATCAATAATACTAAATATTTACTTTTATATATAAAGAATATAATACTTTAATATTTTTTATTGAACAAATATTAAATGTTTCATAAATATTGACATATTTTATTAATTCTATTTATGATTTATTTTTTTAATTTTAGTAGTTATAGATGTAAAAATTTGGATAAATATAAATTTTATACTAATTAAAAATAGTTTATTTTAAAAAATTTTTAATTTTAGGTTCAAATATGGGGATTAGACTACCTAAAAGGTATGGAGATGAGTTTGATACCCGTTCAAATCTAAGTACGAGTGCGAGGATGATAGTACGTTATCCACGATCATCCTTACTCTGTAATTAATCCCTTCACGTACGTGCATTCACTCACTAGTCACTAGATGCCTCGAGTTCATCATAAAATTCATGTTTTTCACGTTTCAATGATTTTAAATGATAAATTTAAGCAAATAGATGATAAAGTTTATGCGTGTTGGATGGTCTTGTAAAAAACAAAAAATAATAAAACCTATTCTTTTTTAAGAGAAGATTAAACTATATTTTTGGCTAAAGTGTACTTTTAGTCCCATAACTTTGGCAAAAATCTCAATTTGGTCCCATTACTTTTTTGTTGCAATTTTGGTCTTATAACTTCTGAAAACGTCCCACCGTTAGTCCCAAGTTGATTTCCATCTATTTTCTGCCGTTAAAGATTATCTGACATACTGAGTTGAATGATGACGTGACAAATATAAGGGTGATGTGGATTTAACGGCAGATAATGAATGAAAATAAGCTTGGGACTAACGGTGAGACGTTTTCAAAAGATATGGGACCAAAATTGCAACAAAAAAAGTTATGGGACCAAATTGAGACCTTTGTCAAAGTTATGGGACCAAAAGTACACTTTAGCCTATACTTTTTAAAATTTAAGAGTTGAAGTAATATATAAAAATTAATTAACATAGTTTATTA
>QANZ01019026.1:0-35355 GCA_003254925.1 Chamaecrista fasciculata
GAAATAAGGTCAAACCACAGGGTACCAAAGTGTAATTTACCCTATATTATATGGCTCCACCCCTCTCTGGTCGTCTTCCTTTTTTTTGTTAAAATTTAACTTTAGTCTTAGATGAATAAAATACCAATATCTATCCTAAATGTATGAGGTAATTTCAAATTGGTCCTAAATATTTTATTTATTTTAGAAGAATCTTACATATTTTTATAATTTTTCAAATTGGTCCCAAACTTACTCATTTATCAAAATAAAAATTTTATATAATCTTTAACTTTAAATAATTCAAACATACATACATATTGGAGTGTCCGTTAGGGCACGCCAATCCCCTAGTATACATATATTACTGGGGCGTCATCCCCTCACCTAAAAATACAATTATAAACGATTCAATATTAAATTATAAGCATTAAATAGTGTACTTATTTTTTACTCTGCTATTATAGAATTGATTGGTGAATTACATTAATGTATATTTAATTGATTGCAATATCCATCTTGATATTTGGCCATTAAAGAGTATTATTTTTTACAATGAATATAATAATTTTGTGACAGACTAATGTGAATAATAATGCATTACTTAAAAATTGAGATATTTATCCATAAAAATCCAGTCGGCTAAGTTTATTTAGAATTTAGAATTTAAAGTGTCAATAAAAGAAAAATTTAGAGTATCTCAGTTTGGTTTGAAGTTATAAACAGAATCCCACCGGCCAGCAGATTCTATGTTATATATATATAATATATATATATATAGGTCCTACATAGGAACAGGGAGAATGAAGATGTTGATAATGAGAAGAAGGTGCCATATTGTGGTAACAGTGTTGTTGGTGTTGCTATTGACATGTTTATGCAATGCTCTGCCTCTCTCCACCCAAAACAGATGGATCGTGGACGATGCAAGCGGCAATCGCGTCAAACTCGTATGTGCTCATTGGGTGGGTCATTTGGAGCCCATGCTGATTGAGGGTCTTGACAAATCCCCTTTGCATCACATTGTCTCTCAATTACCCCAAAAAGGCTTTAATTGCGTCCGTCTTTCCTACTCCACTTATTTGTTCACTCGTTATGCCAATCACACCGTCGTCGACACCCTCTCTGATTTGGACCTACCCGACGCCAAATCAGCCATCGCTAAACACAACCCATGGGTCCTCAACATGACCCATCTTCAAGCTTATGATGCCGTCGTTGATGCTCTCGGAGAACACGGCCTCATGGTCCTCATTGATAACCACGTCAGCCTCCCTTCTTGGTGTTGTGGTACAGGTAACGACGATGGCAACGGATTCTTTCGAGACAGACATTTTCAGCCTCAAGAATGGGTTCAAGGATTAGCTTTTGTCGCCTCTCACTTCAAACCCAAACCCCATGTGGTGGCTATAGACCTCAGAAACGAGCTCAGAGGAGCACGTCAAAATCACCACGATTGGTACAAGTATGTGAGTGAAGGAGCCAGTACAATTCACAGAATAAACCCAAATGTGCTGGTAGTGATTTCAGGGCTTAATTTTGATAGTGACTTTAGCTTTTTAAAGCAAAAGGGGCTTCTTCCCATAAAGTTGGGGAACAAATTGGTGTACGAGGTACATTTGTACTCCTTTTCGGGTCCGTCCCAAGATAGGTGGACTGTGCAGCCATTGAACAGAGTATGTGCGGACACCATTGAATCATTGAAACAGAAGTCGGGGTTTTTGATGAAGGGGGAAAACGCAGCGCCGTTAATGCTGAGTGAATTTGGATACGACATGAGAGGCGTCAATACGGCAGATAACAATTTCATGCCATGCTTAGTGGCATTTGCTGCTTCGGTGGATATGGATTGGAGCTTGTGGGCTTTTGGGGGAAGTTATTATCTCAGAGAAGGTCTTTTGGGTGTGGAAGAGGCATATGCTGTATTGGATGCCAACTGGACTAATTACAGAGACCCACAATTTGCCCCCAAATTTCAACTCATGCAAAGGCTACTCCAAGGTATATATATGTTTGAGGGCTAAATCAAAATGAAATTTTGACCATTATTATTAATTAAGACTTACACATGACTGAATTTATTATGTATGCAGATCCAAGTTCAAAATTGGGCAAGTCCTACATATTGTTCCATCCGTTGAGTGGTGGGTGTGTAGGTGTGAATAAGGATAAGGAAGTGATGGTGGAGGATTGTGAAAAAAATTATAGTCGATGGAGTTATGAAGGAGATGGGTCTCCAATTAGGTCAAAGGAATTGAATATGTGCATAGAGGCAAGTGGTGAAGAAGGGATGCCTGTGAGGGTGTCACAAGAATGCTTGGGAAAACACACTTCTTGGAGGCGTGTTTCGGAGTCTCGTCTTCACTTAGCTACCATTGATAAAACAGGGAATCGTTTATGCTTGGAAAAGGATTCCAATTCCTCAAAAATAGTCTCCACAAAATGCATCTGCATTCAAGATGATTCTGCATGCATGGACAATCCCCAGACTCAATGGTTTCAACTTGTTCCCACCAATGTCCACTAGCATTATCAATCTAAGCATTTCATTATCATTATACTTCCTTTTGGCGTTATTCTAATTTAGTAGCTAGCTAGTACTTTTCTTGTTCATATCGCATGGTGTTTGGTTGCTTGCAAATGAATATGAATGTTATTTGTCTCTGAATTATATTCTTTTTAATGGACTATATCTTAAATTGTTAGAAGTGAACTAATTGTTGTAACAAATTAAATTAAAGATGCACGTAATTGATCTTATTATGCTTCACATAGAAGATCCTTCATCATTTAGGATTGACTGCATCACTTCAAATTAACGTACGAGCTAGAGGTATATAATATGCAATGCTATATATATAGCCAAAAAAACAGAGTTCTGAGTAGGAGATACAATGATCGGAGGGTTTCAAGACTTGGAATTTTTAAAATATATCCTTCTAAGGATATGGATGCTCCGGTTTAAGAATAATGATACTTGTTATTACTTGTATCAATGAGCTCATAAGAGTAACGTAACTAACTCACTGGAATATCGAACACTACTCTCTGTTTCTCAAAGTAACTTGTTTGTGTAACTTCCTTATTGCCGAAGCAATATATATATAATAGATATATATTGGGTGGTTCGTGAGAACTTTACATGCTCCAATTAATTTCATTAATTATTATATAGAAAAGGAAGAAGGACACGTACAAATTAAATTTTAAGTCAGCAAAATGGAAGCTAGCTAAGAGGAGGACCAATAGTGAGAAGCAAGTGCACGATAGATGTTACTTCATATATACTTCATATATCATATATGTCTTTTCTGGTTCTTTCTTCTGTTTCTGGATCTTATCAACTTCACTTCAAAAATAAAAACTAAAATAATTCTTTTTTGTATAAATCAAGAGTATTCACCGTCAGAAATAGTAATTAATTTCTTTATCGCCAGTTCTTTACTTAAGGATAAACGACTGATCACAGAAAAGGTATGATTCAAACCCTCATCATTTGGTTAAGGGATCAAGTGAGAAACCACTAAATCACACTCGTGTGGTTAAATAATTCTTTTTTATAAAAAGAAAATTATGAATCAGTTATTATATAGATAAATATGATAAATTTTATTATTTTTCGTTGGCCTGAAATAAATTTTGATGTTTGAAATATATATTTGTTAATATATGATTCAAAATTAACTAAATTATATTTTGTCAGTATATTTTGTTATTAATTTAGGTGTTGTTAAGTTTATTTATTTAAGAAAACTATTTGAATTTCGAATTGCATTTTCGGTTATGATTATAATCTGTTTGAGATATTGTTCCTCAGATTTGAAATTGAGTTTTAAAATATTTAGTTAGAACTTTTAAATATTTTAAATTCATATAGTCCCGAAACTCCCTTTTTCATAAAATCCCAACAATATATATTCATGAAAGGGATATGATCCTATAATCTTTGATTTGATCTATTTTATGTACTTTTCAATTCTGGCTTAAGATTTCAATCTTGCTAACATTATTTTGAATATTAATTTCTATTTAAAAAATTTAAGATAATTTTTTTCTTATAATAAATTAAATATGACATTTCTTATCATCAAAACTTTTGGTATAAGCAAAATAATGCCATGTGACCAAAAAAATTGTCAAAAAAAGATCATATTAAAATATCACATCCGATCTATTAAAAGAAAGAGTTTTTTTTAGTATTTTTTGAAAATAAGATATCTTTTAAAATGTATCCTCAAGTTGTTAATTGAGATTATCTCATATTTCTTTCAATATTTTTTTTATAATAATGATTCATCAACTCAAAATTTGTTCTCATCATGCCATTCATCAAAAGAGGTCTCGCCTCCTATCAATTATTCTGGTCAACCTCAAATTGATCCAATATATGAGGTAGATTTAAAATTGATCCTAAATAATGTTTTATTTGTTTAAAATTATTTTTACATATTTTCATAATTTTTTAAATTAATCCTAAAGTAATCATATATATCTCATTTAAAATTCAAATGGAATGAACTCTGACCAACATTTTGACAAGTACTTTCTCAATTCAGTCAAATTGAATCTCAAAAGCATGTTGCTCATTTCATAATTAAGCAATTGAAGTTGGTCATATCTTTCTTCTTCCAAGTCCGAATGTGACAAGTTTAAAATCATGTATTAACTTTTTAAGAGTTTATTCTCTATCCAATTGAGACCGTTATCAAATCAATGAGGTCAGATTGTGTCTCGGAAGTGAGTTTAAGACCAATTTAAAAAATTGTAAATATATATAAAACCAATTTAAAACAAATTAATGAAATATCTAAGACCAATTTGAAATCTACCGGACCAATTTGAGGTTTTGACCTAATTATCCTAGCTCGCGAGCAATTAGTAATATTTATAGGACGCTTTTTCAAATTTACATGAGTGGATGAGTTTTAAAAAAAAAAACAGAATGCTATTTTAAAAAGCTTAAAATTGTTTCCATCTTGATTTTTTGTTTTCTAAAAAGAGGCGATGGCATAACAGTAATTATATATAACATTTTCTTCCTTCCAAATGCATAAACTATGTCGCATCATTTCAAAAAATATGCTATCAAACACTATCTTTTGTTTTTTTGTTTTGGAAACAATTTTGTAAGATGAATATATCAAACAAATTCTTTTTAATTTTCTTTTGGAAAAGCTATTTTTAAGAATAAATTTAGCAACAACTTAAAAAAACAATTTTCAGAGATAGGAATCAAACAGGCCCTTACACTCATTTATTAAGGGAATTCCAGGAGTTAGCACATTGAAAACCTAGCTGAAAAAATGTATTTGGTATCACAGCACACTAACTAACTGGAAAGCAAAATAAACAAAAAAGAACCAAAGAAATAAATCTCGCAATCAGCTAGCATTGAAAATGGTAAACAGAATGGGATGTCAAATTGAGGTAGATTGTGCAAGCCATTAATGTGGTCCTTGTCTTATTTACAACATTCAGCAAGTACCCTGTAACACTCAACTTTGCATAGCTTCTGAATTTTAACGTGCCTGAATTGAGATCATTGACAAGAATTTGAGGGACTAATATTTTAGTCGACCTCATCTCCAGCACAAGTTTCATTTGTTTGGTTTCTCCAGCCTTCACTCTTCCACTCCCAATTTGTGCAGCACCAACAATGGTTCCTCTATATAGCACACTCACACTGTTCTGCTCGTAAAAAAAACACCCATAGTTGTTGTTCTTGATGGCTAGATGTAGCACCATGCTGAGATTGAAGAAAGGTGATGGTGAAGTTCTATAACTAATGTGAATCAACTTGGGTGATCTCAATTCAACCTCAGGACTTGTCACTCTCATTACAAATGATGCAATAACTAGTGCTGCTAATAGGAAGACAAGGCAGAACAGAGCGTACACCAAGCATTTTCTGCTTCCTTGTTTACGTCTTGGTCTAAACATGACCAACAATTCCTCAGTGGTTAGACTTGGATCATATGAACCTCTTGGAGTTATGGAGGAAGCCATTAATTAATTTGAGAGGAAGAAGGTTAAGGTGTGTTATGAATGAGGTGAGTTAATTATATTTGAGTTTATGCATGGTATATAAATGCATGAAAATCATAGTGATGACAAGGAGTTGAGTGGATAAAGTTATTGGACGGCATATATGTGACTGGGAGTTATGAACATATATAACGTAAGAGGCAAGTCATAAGTGGGATTGCTTTTCTCACCTTTATCCTCTGTTGGTCGCTATATTTCTAGCATTTACAATTCCTACTTTCACTCAAAATATTTAATTGTTGCGCAATTAGGCAAATTATGGAGACGATTTTACTGTACACTGGCTAGTGATGAACCACTACTAGTGCTTTTCTTTTAACGTAGCAATGAATCACACAATTGGGATGTACTGATGTATATAGCACTTAATTTTGATGTGAACATAATTTTATTTAGATTACGTAGCACACTTGATTTCCTCTTGAATATGTAATAAAAAGTTGGATTCACCTTTCTTGTAGTTCCATTTTTCTTTTGTTCACCCCCATTAGCCACTCTTTTCTCTCCTTTCTAAACCTTGAGGCTTAAGTCACAAAAGGGATTGATCATGCCTTTGCATCCAATTTTTTTTTTATGCCTACAAAACACCCATCATCTATTTGTTTTACTATTTAAGTAAGAACTTATTTTTGTTCGAGCTAAGATTTGTCATAATAGGGATTAAACTTTTTCAATAAGAGTATATGTTGGTTTTGTAAAAAGAATTTGATAAAATGGAAATTGGAGTGAACAAAACAAATTGGAGTGATAAAATGAATCATATTATTCATGACTAAATACGAATTATACAAAGAGATGGCAAATAACAAGCTTCCTACTTTTGTGGGCCACACAATTTGAAAATAAAATTTAAAAAATAATAGGAATTTTAAGTGTTAATCACAAAATAGTTAAAATACTAATAAGTAACCTAATAATATTTAAAAGATTTCTTAGTTGAATTTAAAAATTAATTATAACAAACAACTTATGATTAATCTATGATGCAAAGTGGGTATTGCATGCAATAAGTGATGTGACTCCATATACAATTTTAATTAATTAAAAAATATTTTTTTAATTATTTTTCAACATTAAATTACTTAAAAAAAAGATTATATCACATCGCGATTATATATGTATATCTTACTTTATATTTTAGACTCCAAACGACTTAAGCTAACGTGTAATGTTTTAAATTTAACAGTATCTCCAATAAGACTTGAAGAATCTATATGACTCTAATCAACTACTTATTGGTTTCCTTTGCCTCCAGATTTTCAATGATGTTAATACACATCCTTTATTTATTTATTTATTTTTCTCCAGAATGAGACAATTTCATTTATCATCAAAATGATACAAATGCATACAACAAAGAAATATTACATGGCTTAGCAATGAAACTCAGGCAAAAAGACTTTTAGAACATATTAATATATTGTATTAAACTTTGTTTTCGTTTGTATTTAGTTTGACTTTAATTATGTTTCAGACAACAAAAAAAAAAGGTAAAATAGTTAATTAATGCATAAAATCTTTTTTTTTTTTTCTAACATGCATAATGGGCCTAGGCTTCCAAAACCAGGCCTCCATATCAGCAAAAGACGTCCAAGGGTCACTTTATGCCATCTCTCTCTATATATACACACACATATATGTTTATATATTGCGAATTCTTACTCTGCCCTGTTCTGTAACATCTTTTACTTAATATCTTTCTTTTCACTATTTATGATCTGTTCTTTGCAATTGAACTTTGACCCTACAGGTGTTTAAGATACACTTGTTGGTGGTAGTTAAGTTTTTGGTGATAGTAACATCATATTTAATTCTTGATTTTTGCCTGCTCTGTAGTATACAAGATGAGGTAGCCAACGTACTTTGAATCTGATTATGTGAAGAAACATCAAGTTGTGCATATAGCGACAGAAGGTTTAATTTGTAGGATTTGTTAGTTAATATTATATGGTGACCTTTCCACATAGGAAATGAATTAATAATAACACAATAGTAGTGTATGGATTGTGGTTGAATGAAGGACGAGAATTATGAAGAAGGGTAGAATTGGTGATGAATGAATCAAGTTAGTCGGTGGAGATAGCCACGTGGTTGACATTTAATACCATTAATGGAATATGAAAGCAAAATCTGTTCTAAAAATGGCAGCGATAGATATCTAAAATAGGACCCACCGGACCTAAAATACCAAGTTTGTATTGTCTTTGTGTGCATTTTAGAATACCAAAATATGCCGCGTGTCCAAGGATCGATCATGTCATGTTCTGTGTCTTCCATCTTCAATTCATGCTCCTTCCACCTATAGATCGTATCATTTTCTGACTCATGATTTCAACGTCGTCTTCATCTCATTACTGTAGTTTTTAATCAGCTTCGCAAGATATTAATTAAAATATCCAATTAATCCATATCAACACAAATCTCGACGTCTTCGATCTGTGTGTTGTTAAGGAAAATACAAACGAAATATTTACATGTCAGAAGATCACTGATGAAGTGGTGATGACGAAGGTATAGTAAATTAGATACGAATCCGTGGCCTCTGCAATTAATTAATATAATATACATCACTCTAATATATATATCATATTAATTTTCTTAAAAGAATAAAATAAGTATCTTTCTTGTGTTTTAATTTATTTTAATTTGCATATGCCTCACCCCAATGTTGGCTACCAACCAGCCTTGACCTCAGTAATCAATTAAAGTTTTGGTTGTGGAATCGTTTTCCCTTTTGAGATTTTACCTATCTTGGCTCTAAATATGGTAATTGGGTTAAACACAAGGTAAAAAGGTTACTTGCAACCTTTAAGAATTAACGGGTAGGCCCGATCTGTTTGACTGTGTTCTGCTAATTAATTCATTTCTTAGCTTGTTTCGTCTTACAAATTACAAGAGTTTAGTCAAATTTTGAGATTAGAAAATCTGTGTCCTTCCTTCCTCTAGGTTCCGTCCTTAATTTCTCTCTTTCTAGAGACTATAAATACTTCGTTAATGAACGAAAATAAGCTCAAAATCTTAGTTGAAAATTAAGCAACGCAAGACTTTTGAAACACACGTTCCTTGAATACCCACGCGTCACCCACATTGATATGACACTTGTCACCATATATATAAATTCAAGATCAACACTTTTCTGCCTCGACTTAAATAAACCCCACAAAATATCTAGCCCATCCATCCATCAAGACAAAATGCAATAGCTACGCTAAGCATCCAAAGATAATTCTTTTGAACGAAAAAGAAAAATAATTTAACAAGCTATAAGTCTTATTTATTCATTTTCTTTATTTATTTGGGGTAAGAAATAAAATGGATGGCATGGGGTCCTTGGACTGTGACGCTTGCTTCCAAAAGAGATATATATGCATGTCAATTGTCAAAGTGTCAAGGTGAGATTTTGTCGAGCTTCATTCTAGCATCGGAAATGTACGCCAACCAAAACATCATTTATTTACTATTTTATTCGGATCGAGAAAAAAAAGTACACATAATTAATTGCAAACGTGGTCGTGCTCTCTCCCTATATATATCCAAAGAGGGACAGACACAAAAAGAGATGCTCTGTACTCTGTAAGAGATTAGAATCAGAATCAGAATTAGAATCAAGAATCAAGAAGCAGAGAGAAGAGGATGTTGTGGAAGTTGAAATGGGGTTCAAGAAGAGTAGAAGAAGAAGGTGATGATGATGAGGAACAAGAGATGAAGAAAAAGGCTTACCCCACAAGTGAAGAGACAACGACGACGAAGAAAATACTGACAGTATGGAGAAAATCACTTGTAATGAGTTGTAAAGGATTCACAGTGATCGATTCTCAAGGGAATCTCGTCTACAGAGTCGACAACTATTGTGGCCGCCCTCACGATATCACTCTCATGGATGCCTCTGGAAATTCTATCCTCACCTTGCGCCGCCGCACCACGGTATACTATATATCATCTCTGTCTTTTGTTTTTTTTTCTCATGATGATTAATATAAATGAGCTTTGATTAATATGGGTGCAGAAGCTTGGACTGGTGGATAGGTGGTTTGTATACCAAGGGGAAGTAGGAAAGGAAGAAAAGAAGAACAAGAACAAGAGATTATCAGAGAGGCCCATATGTTGGGTGAGGAAGAATATGAAGGTGAATCTACTAGAGCAGAGTCATGGGAATATTGTTCAAGCCTACGTGTACAGAGGAGGCTGTGAGAGTGACAAAAGGCATTCATTCTCAATAGAGGGATGTTATGCACATCGGAAATGTCTAGTATTGGATGAGTCCAACAAAGTGGTGGCTGAGATTAAGAGGAAGGAAACCAATATCAAACACGTATCTTTTGGGTTTGACATTTTTCACTTGATTGTGCACCCAGGCTTTGATCCTGCCTTTGCCATGGCACTTGTTTTGCTCCTCGATCAGATGTTTCCTTGACCTTCTCCTCTCTTTTTTCCATTCATCTGCAACTCTATAAATGTTTCTAAGTAGTATTAGTACAGTCTTCACTCTATAATGTATTCATATATCCTCGCTATTTTTCACTTGATTGTTGCTTATTCTACTACACTATGTTTAGACTTCGGACTACACAACATAAAAGAAAGTGAATGAAAAAGTATACATTTTCTTTTACTTTTGATTTATTATATCCAAATTCACATTTAAATTCAGTATAAGCCACTCAAACCAGTCTTAGAAAATGTGTGGTCGAGTGGTCTTCTCTCTGCTCTTTTCTTGTCTTGTCCATGGCAGTACTATGTAATCTGTATATTTGTAAGCAATATGTAATGCATAAACTGCTGTCTAATGAGGTTAATAAAATACAAGTTAAAGGAGAATGGTGTGAGTTGCGAGCAATTTTAACCAACACATCACGCTGCACGCACACACCATCAACTTTCTATTGCCTAGTGAAATGATCTACAGAAGGCAAAAGAATTCTGCTGTTTTGTACACCTGTGTTTGATGTTACAACATTTGAAATCGTGATTGCCCTACAACATGAACCTTTTTAAGTTACAACAATCTCGTTGCGGCCCTACCATATATGTACGAAGACGCACCCTTTTTCTAACAACCTAACCTTAACTTTTGGTACACAACTGTCTGTCTTTGTTGATGCTTAACTCTGCTTAATGCTTCCATCAACCTCACTTGTCCCTTCCCCTTTTCCAATCCATCAACACTACTTTTCTCAGTTTCTGTGGACTCTCATACGCCTTATCCAACACTCTACTCGCAGGTGGTGGCATCATACATTGTTGCTTCAGGATGCTGCCACTTGAATGCTTGTTTTCTACATGACCCTCCCTAACTACTGATGATTTACTGGGTAATGATCTACTTGATTTTGAACTAGCCCATACACATGGTCCTTTCTTAACACTGCTTGAAGGACCCCCATCCTTGTTCTTCATTATAGAGAGCCTTGGTTTCTTTGACGGCATTATCTGCTCCCCACTTCTGCCCAACATGTCGGATCCCAATATTAAACCTGTTCTTGACAACATCTCTAGTTTATCATCTGATTTGAAGTTGCGAGCTTTGGTGGTCTTATGCAAAGTTTTCTTTTGCCACCCTACAGTACCCTTAGGATTCTGCCTTGATGACTCGCTAGCCATTTCACACAGAGTCTTCGCAGCAGCTAATACTTTGGGACAATATCCATCTGTTACACAGAAGATTTAAAACAGGAAGAGAGGGGGGGAAAAAGCGGGGAGGATGGTGAGGCATCTTTCATAATTGCAAATACAGTAAATTATTTCAAGCTTCTAGAAGTCAATCACATTGTTTCCACTTTCCAAAGGTTAGAATGTTAAGTCTAACATACAAGTTCTGATTGACATTTGAGAATTCCAGAAGGCGAAGATTGCCCAAACGAAGATAAAAAAAATATCACGCTGAACAATACCGGACTACATAACAGTTAAAGTAATATATTTAAAAAAGAACGTACCATATTTTTTATTATCCACCTGGCTGTCAACATCTGCATTTTCAGGGGAAAAAATTCACAATCATAAGCCACCTTAATAAAGACGGGGAAGTTAGCAGAAAAAATTAAATCAAAACGGTAACATAAATCCAGGAAATGAGAAACAAAAATGTAACTGCAGTAAGTTGAGAACCTTTTGAACATGTAGCAGAGGATGATGCGTCCCAATTACAGAAAGGAGATGGGAAAACTTTATTGTCTGAACTACCAAATGAAGGAACAAGGCTCTGATCATAACTGAACGAATCAAGGTTTGTGAAGCAACCACGATCATTTCCGGTAAAGCCAACAGTGATGCCAATCCTTGCCCATCTACCTTGGCATGCACTTCTACTTGATAACTTAACAGTATCAGTATTAGTTCTACAATGGCCACCCAAAGCATGAGACCATGGAAATGTTGGCAAGCTAGGTCGACGAGTGACCTGCTTGCTTGGACGAAGATCATTACTACTCCTTGAAGCAACAACAGGCTTGGATGCATCCAGAAGCAAGGACTCCAAATCCCGGGATGGGGGGAGTGCAATGCGTTCCAAAACATCCTTAGGTTGATATAATGGAAAGTCAAGCGGATTAGCTGGAGCTTCAGTATTATCATTACAAGAATCCTGGAAGTCAGTGATCACAAATAAAAATTCACATTACCATCATATTACTATCATGAAGGTAAATTAGCCAAGGCATGACAGATATAGAAGACCAAAAGTACACACAAAAGCAAAATATTTCATTAGACTATTAGTAATAGAAAAAGTCAAATAAGATGACGTCGTATATATGTTGCATGAAAGAAGTAGCCCAATGAAGTACAAAAGCACAAATTTAAAACCTCTTAGTGCTTACCTTCTGACACAAACACACATCTGTTGCACAAGACCCTTTATCCCCATTTTCACCACTTTCTACAAGAGAAACAGAACTCGACTCGCAAGGAGGCATTTTCTTGCTGGGGGAGCTGTCCATCTCAGCCATATCAAGGGACTGAACAGACTTTGGGAAATGTAGGATAGAGCAAGCCTTTCTAATCGAGCTCAAAAAATTTTCATTCATATTTGATGTTTTCCTTCCTTTATCTTTGCTCAAACTGGGGCAGTCAAAAGTGCCCCTAAGGAGTTCATCAAATGTTGGCTCATCCGCAAGCTTTGTGACATCATGAATGTCATGTTTCAGACCATATAATCCTGGAAACAGTAATTAAAAAACAAAAAAAAAACTTCATTTGAAATGTACATAAGCTCAAGTTAATAGTGGCAGATATAAAATATAAACAACAACAAAGCATTCTGGCATAGAAGCTCAAAACTTTTAATTCAGAAAAATAGAGTAAAAGTGTTCCTTGTAGAATATCAGCCAAAAGTTATGGGATAGTTGAACACAACATATATCACTTGCATATTTATGTCTACATGTACCTTAAAAACAATATAATCTTCAAGAAAAATGTGATAAAACCGCATTACTGGGAAGCCAAAATCTTGTTATTCTCACAGCAAGAACCTTGGCTCCAAAAAATGATAAATGCATCTTAATAAATAATAATGAAAACAATCATGTTCCGGAGATTTAGAAGCATAATGAAACGGTATGAATAACCACCTCTTCCATGGTTCAAATAAATCCACAATGATACTCATTTCAAGGATGACATTTTAAACGTCAATGCATTATGTTTGCTGGTGGCTCAGACATATCACAAAAAGCAATATAACGAAGAAAACCAAGTCACTAAACATGTTTAATTCCTTTTAATCTGGCAAAGTCCAAAGCCAAAATAGACCTATTTATGGCTTCATAGTGACAGCCAGAGCACCCAAAACAAAGCCTATAATGCATTATGTACTCAAATAATATGCCATAAACACCTCACATAGCATAACAGTCCACGAATAATTGATGGTTTTCTAATTATTGAGTAGATGAGATGAATTGTGAGACAAAATGCTACAAAGACCTGAATCATATTCCAAACAAGCTGAAAGAGTGATGGCATACTGGCCTATAGTAATTTACTGAATCATAACATGACAGTGTACACAAAGATAGCAAATAATCACACTAAAAACTAATCCATAAAGAAAGGAAAACCACAGTAATTTATGATAATTTGTAGAACAATACAATATGCCTGAAAAAGTTATACCAAAAAAGTTGTTCCCTCCACTGGCAGAGTTGAAGATTGCTGCACCCAACTTCATAGAGGATGAGTCAAATTTAGCCTTTGAAGGCACTTTAGAGGTCCTCTTATCCCCTCGCTTGCTAGCATTGCTCTTTTGTTTCGATAATTGAGTTTTTTCTATAACATAATAGAAAAGGGGTTAAGAGCGCACAGAGACTAACCAATAGTACAAAGTACAGCCAAATGATTTGTACCTGAAGAACTACATTTTATGTGATTTGATCCGAGGTTATCACAATTGTCCTTTGAATGTTCAATTCCTTTCAGGTGAGTAGAATCTTCTGATATCCGTGGCCTCTTTGAGCCTGAACTATTACTCCTGTGAACTTTTCCGGTTTTTTGTTGTAATGGTATGCCTTCAGGTCTGGAAGTAATTACAGTGCAATTTTTTCCTTTGGCATAAACATTTTTTAACACCTCTTCACTCTGAAGATTGGGCAGTGTACTAGAACTCTTACTGAGTTCAGTTTCAGGAAATTCATCTGGTGCGTGAAACTCAGTATCACTTTTCATATGCGCAACATCTGGTGCAACAAATTTTCCTGAAAATTCATGTAATGGAGAATCCCTAAATAGACCACATTCATAACCAAGCAATAATATATAGATAACCCAAAAAGTAAGCATGTCAAATGTTGAGGACTCTGACCATGCATAAAATGGTATGCAGTTAGGTCTTAGATTTTCTCAAATAAATTAAACTATTTAATTGACTTTTGCTGATCTTTGAAAGAGAATTTAACTCCACTTCAGTTTAAACTATATTTTAAAGCTAAATATATATATTAATGCCCACATCTCCATTTAAATAACCAAGTGAATCACTACATCAGCCAGCAGTACTAGAAATTTTTGCTTTGCAAAGTAGGGGGCAGCACCCACCTCTTAGTTCGACCAAAGGGTATGATGAGCACATGGTTAATACGTTTGATAATTTGTCCTGGTGTTGAACTCACCAAAGGAGCACTCATTGTGGGTGAAACAGAGGAAATGCCTAGGCTTAACAGCGCCAAGCAAATTTATGGAAACTCAAAACACAAGGCTTGAGAAAGGTCAGCCAGTTCATCTACCACCAACACTTGGTGGTGATTCTCTAAACACATGGCTTAATGCACCACTAATACTCCATAATGATCCCATTAATTCACAAGACAAAAGTATTCCCTTATTCAACATCAGGTTTATGCTTCAGTTATATGACGAATAGTCTCAAAAAGCTCGTGTGAGACTGTGCAATAACAGGGTAATTTTAAAATAAGCCATTTACCCAGAGAAATTGACTGTAGCCAGCAACAAAATTTTACATCATTTCAAGCATTCCAACATAGCATCAAATCCCCAACTAGGAAAGAGCCAAACGCCCAAAAGATAATGCTAATAGACTACTGACTACCCAAACAGTTCGAATAGTAGTGTTTTATAATCTTTAGTTAAAAAATTGAGGCAAAATGAGAGAGCTTTGAAGAATAGCATAGATATATGAGAAGTGAGAAGAAAAAAAGGAGCATCACTGACCATTTTCGATGAGAATCGAGTGATTGACCATGATTGAAACGCGGTCAGAGCCTCGGCCTTCCACCTCCTTGACAGTAACCCCAGCTCTGGCGAAACCCTCCGATCCCATGAGCTTCGGTGCTGCTGCGACGTCTACTGGGAAAGATAATTCCACAGCATCCATCGCATGAAGCGAAAGCCCTCTTAGAAAAGAGAAAACACAAGTTGGAGATCAAAAGGAAGAAGCAACTAACATCTTGGACAAGTCGAAAAATTACGGGATAAATAATGAAGAAACAAGAAAGAAGGATGCATCTTGATAAACATGTGGAAAATTTTTCAATGAAAGAGGCGTGCAAATGAGTGAATATGTGGGAAGAGAAGTGGTAGGAAGCGAGGAGGATGTTGCGGCTATTGGAGGCGAAACGAGGGTTTCTAGGGCAAAATTTGGGATGAAAGAGAGATATATATAGTTTTCGGGAAATGGCTACTTCTGTTTGGAATTTGGGGATACACACCGTCGGTGGGGAATATTCCGGTGAGGACAGCATAAAGAGCAACCCAATGCGTCTTTCTTTGATTATGGAGAGGGTAATCTGTCTTTTCAGATAAATTGACGTGGCATTATCCATTAATTGCTCACATGGAGCTATCATCCTCTGCCACAACTCCTTCTTTTATCTTATGGTGTGACCATTCTGATTGGAGCTCAAAGTCTGAGTGATACCAATAGTTAACATGTTACATGTTACTACTACTTGTACTCGCCGACCACAGCCAGCTACACTAACTTTATCACTTAGTTTCAAACATCTTCTCCTTCTTTGGAAACAAAGATATTGGTGGGGGAAGAGAACGAGAAATTAGCTATTAATCCTCATTCCTCCTCCTTCCTTCACAAATTACAAATATCTTAAATTGATGTATTTTGGTGAAGGAGCTACTTCTCCAAATATAGGGGAGAGCTTCCCTCTTCTCCCCTTCAATCTCTTCCCTCCCCTCCTCCTCCTAGTATCCAAACAAACTCTAAATGTCAAGTGTTCCCATTTTTGCTGTTACTTTCGAAAAACAAAGATTTAGTTCACTTCCAGAGAAGAAAAATTTGCAAACCTCATTTTTGTAAAATAAAAATCTTTAAGCTTTGTTTGGATTAAGAATATTGAGAGAGAAGGAGAGGGGAAGAGAGAGGGTTGCGATCTCTCCCCTCATTTGTAAGCTTGAAGATTGGAAGTGAAGAGATTGAGTGATTAACTTTGAGTCTTTCTTCTTCCTTCCTTTCTAAATTACAAATATTTCAAATTAAAGTATTATGAAAGAGGAATTACTTTTCCAAACAAAACGGAGAGTAGAGGGAGATTAATCCCCCTCCCCTCCCCCTCCAATCTCTTACTCTCCCTCCCTTCAGCTCAATACTGATATCCAAGTATTGCAGACTCTATTTACAAATGCCATAGAAGGAAATTATTGTCCTCTAATTTTACTGAAAATTGATGTGTGAAGGTGATGATTCAAGAGGTGGAATCAACCTTGGCAGAAGAACAAAACAGGAAGAGGAAGAGAAGAAACTGGAGTAGGAGGATGAGTGCTCTCCATCTAGAGACTTACTACTCTGATAACATATTACGAAATAACAGAAGCAATGAATAATGAATGGATTGATTACTATAACATATACAAAGGAAGTATATATAGCCAACGCTAATACAACAAATCAACTGAATAGAATAACAATCTAATAAACTTTTAGCTAAACTAATTGACTAAAAGCCACATCATCATCTAATTCTCCAATAGTAGTATCCAAACAAACCCTTAGTTGAGAATGATGCTAAATTCTAGGATGGATAAATTTGTGTTTTAAAGATTATACATGACATATATTTGTCAAAAGAAAAAAAAAATTGAATATCTTTTGTTTTATTTTATAAGAGAACAAACAACAAACCAAACACATAAAAAACGATATCCCAATAGACTACAACTCGTAGTGCGCTAGGGTAAGCCAAAAACATACAATTTGTAATTAGAACATTAGAAACATTACCAACAACATTAAAATACTCATATATTAAATGAGGGATAGCATAACTTAGCTTGTTCCGACCAACTCTGAGACAAAATCTTCCAACTCGACGATTACGATGGAGAGATGGCCGAAGAACAGAGAATCAAGGATCACAGCGACATATAAGAGAGTCAGAGGTGGAGACGAGTGAGAATGGTGATCTTCAAGAGGAGGTAGAGAAGTGACGGTCGCGACTCACAAGCGAGAAGACACAAAATGAGCGAGAAAACACAGTCTTCAAATTAGGTTTTTATGAGGAAAATTTGGTAAATCAACATCTAAAATCCCTTAAAATATCCTGATTCGGGGTATTTCAAAATTACTCACAAAAAAGGTAAGGGGGATCATTTGGATATCCAAACAAACCCTTAGTTGAGAATGATGCTAAATTCCGAGATGGATAAATTTTTGTTTTAAAGATTATACATGACATATTTTTGTCAAAAGAAAAAAATAAAAATATTGAATATCTTTTGTTTTTTTTTTTATAAGAGAACAAACAACAAACCAAAACATAAAAAATGATATCCCAATAGACTACAACTCGTAGTGGGCTAAGGTAAGCCAAAAACATACAATTTGTAATTAGAACATTAGAAACATTACCAACAACATTAAAATACTCATATATTAAATGATGGATAGCATAACTTAGCTTGTTCCGACCAACGCTAAGACAAAATCTTCCAACACGACGGTTGCGATGGAGAGATGGCCGAAGAACAGAGAATCAAGAATCACAGCGACGTATAAGAGAGTCAGAGGTGGAGACGAGTGAGAATGGGGGTCTTCAAGAGGAGGTAGAGAAGTGACGGTCACGACTCACGAGCGAGAAGACACAAAATGATCGAGAAAACACGGTTTTCAAATTAGGTTTTTATGAGGGCAATTTGGTAAATTAGCATCTAAAATCCCTTAAAATATCCCAATTCGGGGTATTTCAAAATTATTCACAAAAAAGGTAAGGGGGATCATTTGGATATCCTCCCTTATCTTTCCTCTAATTATTTTATTCCCCAAACGAGGGGGAGAGGTTTCAAAGCTCTTCCCTCCCCTCCTCTTCTCCCTCAATATCTTTAATCCAGACAAAGTTAAAATCTTCTAACTTCATGAGTAAAGACTGGGATTCCTATTGCAGGTTGAAGGAAGGCATAATACTTGCGAGTGACGAAGGCAATTCTATTGACAATGAGATGACTTCCCTTGTTACCATTACCATTACAAACAATAATATTTCGTGTGGCCCATAACACACCAACTTTATAAAAAAAAGAAATGGGTACATAATGTTTTATTTTTCAAATTAAAAAGCTGAAATACTCTCAATTTTTGTTAGGTATCCATATCTTATTAGCAATTTTCCCATGAATATTGTCTAATAGAAAAAAATTTGTTCGAGACTGTAACACCAAATGTAAACATATTTCTTAAAAAGCATTTAAATTTAAATTTATAACATTTATAGGATGCTAACCTATTTCACTAAACCTAATTGTCCCATATTTAAATCTTATATATTAGTATAGATTACTTAATATAATTCAAATTTAATCACAGTTATGACTTTTCACCTGTTTTTAGACATGTGTTATGTAAAAGTTTAATATAAGTTTCTTCTCATATATTCATGTGTGTTATCAACTCAGTCACAAGGTGCAGTTGCTTTCAATTTGCTTGTATTGCTTGTATGAGTTGGAATAAATTGAGTTAGAGGCATATAGTGATTAATCGAAGAGGCCTATATATAGCTTAATTATACGTTACATAACTCATACTTCAAGTGGGTTTCATATATATATATATATATATTATATACTTCAAGTGGTACTTTTTTTTTATAAATAGGCTTAAGTGCACTTTTGGTCCCTTTACTATGATAAAGGTTTCATTTTGGTCCCATAACTTTTTTTGTTGCAATTTCGGTCCCATAACTATGACAAAGGTTTCATTCTGGTCCCATAACTTTTTTTGTTGCAATTTTGGTCCCATAACTATGACGAAGGTTTCATTTTGGTCCCATTACTTTTTTTGTTGCAATTTTGGTCCCATAACTTCTCAAAAGGTTCCACCGTTAGTCCCTTGGTGAATTCCATCCATATTTAGCCGTTAAGTATGACGTGGCATAGTAACTAGGATCATGATGTGACAAAATAAGATGAAGTGGACTGAAATAGGATCTATATGCAACATACCAAAAGCAAATGAAATTAGAATGGCTATTCCGTAAAACTTATCTATACCCAACCACAAAATATACAAAGAGTGGTACTGACAGGGACCAATCTGGTGGGGAAGAAGAGACTTCAAGCAGAAGGCGCCGACGAAGTCGATGGGATCCTCAGCCAGAGTTGAACGACCAAAGCGGCGGCGACGGCGAATCGGGAAGCGGAACAAGGAAGAGGAAGTCCCGTTGGGCTGACGAGGAAGAGGAAGTACCACTCTTTGTATATATTGTGGTTGGGTATAGATAAGTTTTAATATGTTGCATATAGATCCTATTTCAGTCCATTTCATCTTATTTTGCCACATCATGATCCTAGTCACTATGCCACGTCATAGTTAACGGTTAAATATGGATGGAATTCACCAAGGGACTAACGGTGGAACCTTTTGAGAAGTTATGAGACCAAAATTGCAACAAAAAAAGTTATGGGACCAAAATGAAACCTTTGTCATAGTTATGGGACCAAAATTGCAACCAAAAAAGTTATGGGACCAAAATGAAACCTTTGTCATAGTTTTGGGACCAAAAGTGCACTTAAGCCTTATAAATATAAAACACGGTGAACCAGAGTACAAAGCGAGCATCTAAGAACCATAATCACAGACCTTCCAAGATAGACTACCAACGGTGTGGGTGTTTGGATTGTGACTCAAAGAAGCAATGAGATGAGGAAAATTAAAATCATAAGCAGAAATAAAAGATGACCTAACAGAAGGAAATTGAAACTGACTATAAGCAGCAACATAAGACTCAACAGAAGATAAAATAAACCTAATTACCGTTGACGGGAGGACTTTGGCACCTTTCCAAACAATGTCATTCCTGAACATCCAAATCCTATCAAGACCAACCAAAATGGTAATCCACGAAATATCAAACATGTCCCTGTCTCTCTTCCAACGACGAATCCACCCAAGAAGCCACCGCTGAAAGTGCCCACCTCGAACCTCATTCCTAACAACGAACGATAATCCAAACCAAACAGCTCTGGCAAAACTACAACGCAAAAATGTGTGCGAGATCGAGTCATCTGTATCACCACATAAGGGACAAACAATATCACAATGAAGATGATGACTGTTGAGGTTGGCGAACGTAGGAATGCCATTATTATAAATCTTTCAGACATTGAGAAGAATCCTCGGCGGAACCTTATATTTCCAGAAATCCTTCCACAGAAAGGTGAAAACAGAGTTATTACCATTACTTGGATGGCCCACCTAGCGAAACAGCTCGAAACCAGCTGCTGCAATGTACGACCCAGTGGCAACAGGAGTCTAGACCCACGTGTCCGGCATGTTACGAATCGGACCAGTAGTAGTAAGAATAGTAGCGGCATCAGCCCCGGAACAGACCCGACTAATTTTATCGACGTCTTAGGAATAGGAGGTGTGATCGATTAGATAATTGACAAGGATACCAGAAGGGGTGCCAGAGATGTGCCCACCCCAAAATCTACTTCTGACATCAACCTTATCGCCCCTGCCCAGCTTCCATTTGAGATGGTCCGTGATGATGGAGGCGTTGTCCTTAATCTCTCTCCAAACAATAGAGGTCGACGAGCAAGGCTGGAAGTCAAAGTCGGAGAACGGAACAATGTACTTGTTGTGCACCCATCGGGCAACCATAGACTGCGGGTTATCCAAAATTCTCCAAGTGTGTTTAGCGAGGAGCGCCTTGTTCACTAAGCTAGTATTCCGAAGACCAAGCCCTACTTCATTCTTCTTTTTGAAGACCACATCACGGCTAAGGAGATGAATGCGTTTCTGGTCCCTGTTGAAGCCCCAAAAGAAGTTTGTCATCGTGCTATTGATGGCATCCGTCACTTTCCTAGGGGCCTTGAAGCATGATAGTTTATACACCGGATCCGACTGAATCACAGATTTAATCAATGTGAGTCTACCCGCTTGAGAGAGGAGTACTTGACACTAACTTGTGATGTGCCAAAACTCAAAACCCAAAAAACATATTGTGAATCCTTCAATCTCATTAACCATAAAGATACCTTCTAACTAACAAATATGAATTTTTACTTAATACTAAGTGTTAATTTTTACCAAATTTTTTTTAAAAAAAAATATTTAGTGGCTAAAGGCTTGTCATTCAATTCTTCTTCAACAAACTCTTCTTCATCCTATTGCTAGAAAATTTGTCCTGTATATTGATTCAAAGAGTCGCCTTTGCAAGAATCAAGCTTAAATTTAGAGCAGAAGCTACAATACTACAAGCAGTGGCATACTTCCATCTCTTTTGGTAGCAGAAATGCATTTTAAGGCCAAAGATGGAGAATCGATTTTAGTTACTGATCAAAAACACACAAGTAAAAGCACGTATACTAGAAAGTGTCATGATACTTAAAGATCTACTTTCAAATTGAGCAAGCATGACAGAATCTCAATGTTACGTTTCTTGCTGATATGTTTTTGGATATTCTTTTTAAAGCACTTATGCTTTTTTAAAAGCACGATTAAAAGAGGTTATATATACATGGAGAACCGATCATAGGCCATAATGGGTTTCTAGCATAACTGAATTACGGATCCAAGTAGTCACGTAGAGATCTAGTTACGACGATAAACTTGGATCTATAGTTTCACAGCAAATTCACCGAAAAGAGCAGTTATTTTATACACCCTCAGAGAAGAAGTTGCAAGACTTTTTCTATTTGAAGTGAAAAACTTTGTATGTTAGTTGTGTTACCTCTTTTTGCCACACAAAATCTTTTTGAAAGGTACTCTTTCAAAAAATAACTTCTCACTCATCAAATAATATATCATATTCTTGAAAAATAAGAACTCCCCCACTATTTCTAACAGCGATGTTTACGGTAAATATATATATTCAAATATATCTATGAATAAATAAATTATTATTTAAACTATTAGATTTAACGTGTTGTGCTATATAAGAAATGATCATGTGCATGTGCTTCTCTTTTCTGGTTCGAAAAATATAATGATCATATATATGTTCTGCTAGGAGAGAGATTTAATCAAAAGGATGAAAAGTGAGAATGAGAATCTAAGGAAAAAGAGAGAAGATATGCCTTTTGCTTGGCTGATCATGGTTCTAACTTGTGTTTGTCAGTTAACTTCAACTAGAAAAGCACACAATTTTTTTTTTATGCATATAGAAGGCGGCATACGCCCAGTAATCTCTAGACGCACATAGTTGTAATTTGAATTACCAGAAAAATCAGTTCTTAAAAACTATTTTTTAAGCAAAAGATTCTTACGATTTAAATATCACCTTGTACTTTTATTTTTATTGGACAGGAGAAATGTCACAAGATGTAAAACTAGGAGAATAATAAACTAGGTAAGACACTGATTCTTGGCAGCAGCCATGGAGAAAATACGAGGAGGCTTGTTTTAGTAATGAGGAGGAAAGTAAACTAAAATGGAAGCTTCAAACGTTATGAAAAAGAAAACAAGTTTGGTGTATAATTTGCATCAAAATCTTGATTGATTGATTGATTGATTAGAGTGGTTGTTTATTGTTAATAACTTAATCAATACAAAGCCGATTACCCACCCTAGCTGCTGTTGCTGAAGCATCATCATGATTGGTCAATTTTGATAGTTAATGTTAAGAAAAAAAAAAAAGTAATACTGTAATACTGTAATAATACTGTATACTTAGTTAGGATTCGCCTTGGAAGTAGTCAAAGTATCTCCAGAAGCATACCAAAGATGAACCAGTCAGCGGCATACAGTGTTTAAGTTCTTTCTCTAATGGAGTCAGGAATATCATTATACAAACATAACATCGAGGTCAAAGCTTTTCAAAAATGAGTAAACTACCAAATTGGTCCCTGGATTATTGGCTCGCTGACAGATTGGTCCCCGAATTTAGGAAATTGACAAATAGGTCCCCGAATTTTTCTAACGAGTCAAATAGGTCCCCGAAATTTTTTAACGTTAGTCAAATAGGTCCCCGAATAACATGCACAGAAGGACCTATTTGACAAACGTTAGAAAAATTCGAGGACCTATTTGACTCGTTAGAAAAATTTGGGGACCTATTTGTCAATTTCCTAAATTCGGGGACCAATCTGTCAACGAGTCAATAATCCAGGGACCAATTTAGTAGTTTACTCTTTCAAAAATATTTGGACTTCAAATATTTATTTTTAAAGTTTGTGAAAAAAAAAATGCTGAACTCTAAAATATGGTTGGGATAACAAGGAAGTCTTGTTTTCTTGCATACGGTGAGTTTTGCTACTGAGGGAGAGCTCTATTTCAGTATTTCTTTACTCTATGTCTCTATCTCTCCTCTTTGTTTTTTTTTTAATCTTCCGTCTATTATATTCACATTAAAAGAAAAAATAAAATAAAATGAAGAGATACATACACCAAAAAATGTATAACTCATTAAAAAATTAATTTTTCTATGACAAAACTCAAATTTAAATTCGAGGCAAGCAGACGAGAAAAGCAAAAACAAGTGGTTGGAGGTTCCATTCTCAACTCTTGTGAATGGAATTGACTAATCTCTTATTGCTTGGGGACAATGGGTTAATCTCATAGTTATTGATTGTAAAGATATTTTTTTATTTGGCAGGATAAAGTTTAAGTGGGTTTAAGTACTAGTATTTCACCAGAGAATACTTGCTGACCTCTTTAATGATTTACGGGAGTAATTTATATATCCCTCACCAAATAAAACTCTTATTTCAGAGGATTCAAACCATCATCCATAAGAGCCCAAACCTTATTGCCACTCCTTATTGGTACAATTGTAAAGATACTTTGAGCAACTAAAAGCCAAAGATGTCACATTTAACAAATGAATTAATATATTTCTTCTTAGTGGTCCATATTCAAGAGTTCAGAAAATGAGACAGATTCTTGGAACCAAATATACAAAAGGAATGAATCTTGATAACATCATTTGTCATATGATTTTCGCCAAAAATAGAAAAAGGACCTCATTTTGAAGCAGCCTGTAATGCCCTTGAATGATATATATTAATCACATTTTATTTATGTAGTTTGAAGATCGTCAGCATTCAACATTTCAACTCAACAAACTTCAAACATTTCTTGTTTTATTCTCCTTACTCATTTTCTTTTATTGTTTAAAGGAAATCTATTTTTTTAAGAAAAACTAAAAAAAATAAACATATTCTTTAACTAACTTATTTTAATTTTAACAACATATAATCATCATTCAGCTGTATTAGTAAAATTCTAACAAAAAAAGTAAGCATATACGTTTTGATGCTAAAATCTCATTTTTGCTCCTTGAACTATAGGGTTAATTCCATTTTGATCCTCAAAATTCTTCATATTCTATTTTGGTCCTTCAACTTTCTCATTTGTTCTACTGTGTTAATTCAAAACATGGTTTCGTCAAAATTCTGTCGTTATCTTTCACCTATACAATTGAGATGTACAATTTCTCTCTAAAACTTTCTTTTTCTTTGCTCTAGTTGTCCAAAACTTTTTTCTCTAACCTAATATATATAGGTGATTTGATAAAGGGAGAAAGGAAAATATTTTGTTAAAAATTACAAACTGAAGATAAATTTATAATTAATTTTTCTTTCTAAAAACAAAGATTTTTTTGTAGCATATTAATTTAGGTGAGTTGGATTTCGGGAGTTCACCAAAGTCAGAACATGCCTCTAAACTCTATAAACGCTTATGAAGTTACTTATAGATTGCCTACCAACACGTCCTCACATCAACATCAGGAATAGAATTCACACATTGTAAGTTATGAGTCCACTCCTTATCTGCTTATCAACTAGACTAACTTTTGCTGGCAAAGAATTTTTTTGTTTGTTTACTCACTTATTAGGACATATATGAGAAAGAATTTGTACGTCCAATTCATAGGTAATGACAGAAATTAGACGAAATCATTAGACTAACGGTGAAATAAATGAAAAAATTTGAGGATTAAAAAGAAATTCACTCTATAGCTAGAGGTCTAAAATAAGATTTTGACCTATGTTTTAAAGATTAACCGGTAGTTAGCAAAAGAAGAATAAAAAACTAAATTATATATTCTCAAATTTAAAGGACTAAAAAGTACAATACCCAGCAAGAAACACGTAAAGATAGAAGGCAGATAATGAAAAGTGGGCACAAAAAGGTAAGCAATAAGGGATGCACGTGGTAGCTGTTGTGTATTTGATTGAAAATGGAAGTAGGCATGGTTTTAAGGATATAGTATTTTTCTCTAATTGTCTTCCGGCAACAGATGTGATTTTTTTTTTTTCGTTTGAGTTTTTCACGTTAATTTTTCTTGTATTGTAATTGTGTTTTTTCATCTTATTTCTCTGGTTATTCTCAAGCGAAAAAGGTTATTTATTTTTATAAATATTATTATTTCATCAGCTTTTATGGATTAAACCAAAGTGAAAACTATTGGTATTTGGCTATTTGCCAATTTCACGGTATCTCACCGCACAGAAAAATCACAAAAAATGCGAATGTAGTGTGTAATGTGGCTTAACTTAACAAATATTTTGAAGAGGAAATAGATCGGAGTTGAGTACAAGTGTCAATGTGGCAATGAAGAGAGAAGATTCACACTGAGGAAACAATAAGCTCATAAATGATTCGAAACATGCAATGCAAGGTGGCAAATTCTTGTTGGACATTAATTTATGGTCGGTCTTCAGTTTCAGTATTGACTGTCTTGCCCACTGAGTGCACACCCCTCATACACACGTTCACTTAATTATTTTGCCATTCTCTTCACTCTTCACACTTGACAATCCTTCCTACGAAACTTCCTTCTTTCTTTATTTAGACTCACATTCCCTTCCTTACTTTACGCGCACAAGCACAACAATCTCTATATAACTACCTCAACCTTCACTACATCTTCCACATTATTGCATTTCCAAATTCTATTTCTCACTCACTCTTATATTCTTCCAAACAATATCTACTAATTTTCTCACCTTAGCTTCAATTCGTTTATTGCAAAGTGACAACCAGGATTAATTGAGCTTTGAGAGAGAGAGCCAAAAAAATGGGGTTAATGAGAGAAGATCACCAACCTCAGACTCATGAGTTGTTGTCCAAGATAGCTACTGGGGACGGTCATGGTGAAAACTCCCCATACTTTGATGGCTGGAAGGCTTATGAAAGTAATCCCTTTCACCCCATCAATAATCCTAATGGGGTTATCCAGATGGGTCTTGCAGAAAATCAGGTACCAATATATGTATTTACTAATAGTTCCTTTGCATTGGATATCACTCTCACATTTTCATATAATTAACTTCATTCTCATCAGAAACTCACCTCTCTTTTTATATTTTACTGTCATTCAGCTTTCCTTTCACTTGGTTCAAGATTGGATAATGAGACATCCAGAGGCCTCCATTTGCACTCCAGAAGGAGTTGCTGATTTCAAGTCCATAGCTAACTACCAAGATTATCACGGTTTGCCTCAGTTCAGAAATGTAAGTCACAATCTCAAACATCTCTCTCTGTGTCTGTGTATGTGTGTGACTGTTGAAATCACATGATAATAAACCTGAACTGACATGATTTTGAATAATGATGAATCAGGCTATGGCTAAATTCATGGGAAGAACAAGAGGAAACAGAGTCACTTTCGACCCTGACCGAATTGTCATGAGCGGTGGAGCCACTGGTGCACATGAAGTCACTGCCTTCTGTTTAGCAGACCCTGGTGATGCCTTTTTGGTTCCCACTCCATACTATCCTGGGTAATATATACTCTCTACTTCTCTACCACTTTTCATCTTCTTTATTGATAAATCCTAAGATTTAAAGACTCTTTAAATGGCCATACAGAAGCCTAGTTCTTCATATATAGAGTGAATCTTGACAAAATCTATCATTTTGGGGAGAATGTTGTGTTTTTGTTCAACCTCAATGCTAAACTTGGGTTTTGTAAATTGTGCAGTTTTGATCGGGACTTGAGGTGGAGAACAGGAATTCAACTTGTTCCAGTGATCTGTGAAAGCTCTAATAATTTCAAGGTCACAAGGAAAGCATTAGAAGCTGCCTTTGACAAAGCCAAAGAGGACAACATCAGAGTCAAGGGCTTGCTTATTACCAATCCCTCAAATCCATTGGGTACTCTCATGGATAAGGACACATTAAGAACTCTGGTGAGGTTCATCAATGAAAAAGGCATCCACTTGATATCTGATGAAATCTATGCTGCTACAGTTTTTTCCCATCCTGATTTCACAAGCATAGCTGAGATTATAGAGGAAGACAACCTCGAATGCAACCGTGACCTCATTCACATTGTCTATAGCCTTTCCAAGGACATGGGGTTCCCTGGTTTTAGAATTGGCATCATATACTCATACAATGATGCAGTAGTAAGCTGTGCTCGCAAAATGTCAAGCTTCGGATTAGTGTCCTCACAAACCCAACACCTTATTGCATCAATGCTATCTGATGATGCATTTGTTGAAGGGTTTCTTGCAGAGAATGCAAAGCAGCTTGCAAAAAGGTATAGGGTGTTCACAAGAGGATTAGCTCAAGTTGGCATAAGGTGCTTGGAGAGCAATGGAGGTTTGTTTTTATGGATGGATTTGAGAGGCCTTATGAAGAAGCAGACAATGGAAGAAGAAATGAGACTATGGAGAGTGATCATTGATGAAGTGAAGATCAATGTGTCACCAGGTTGTTCTTTTCATTGTAGTGAGGCTGGATGGTTCAGAGTTTGCTATGCAAACATGGATGATAGAGCTGTGGAAGTTGCTTTGAGTAGAATTCGCAGCTTTGTTGTGAAGAATGGGGAGGCTAAGAAGCCTCCAAAGAAACAGTGTTGGCAGAGCAATTTAAGGCTAAGCTTCTCATCCAAAAGGGTGGATGATATTTTGATGTCACCTAACTCACCATTTCCTCAATCACCTCTAGTTAAAGCCACCACTTGAGTAGTAGTTGACATTCTTATTGAGGGATTTTTTTTATTCTTTGGCTCATAGGATCACAGATTCATGGCGAAAGAAGTTCATAGGTACATATAGATGATAGTGAGTCCAAAAGATTTATGTGTTCTGCTATTGAAATTGTATCTCAATTGTTTAAAGACACTTGTCAAATATATATCTTTTTTCTTTCTTTCCTTTTGGTTTTGGGATAAATAAAAAGTTTCATGTTGTAAAATGTCCTGGCTTTGTTAATGAGAAGCCAAGGATTAATTATCAATATATACAAGTGTAAGCTGATGTTGAGTATAAATTATTTTCTCCTGCTGTCCTGCTTTCTTCAGTAGCCACAGATAATAGAAATTAATTTCTGATTGTGATAAAAGATCAATACTTTTTGCTCTACATATTCTAGCTATTTTAAATTGTAGCAGGCGAAAAGAGAGATTGAATCAGAAAGTGGAAAAAAGTAAAAAGAAAAGGAACAATATCTGTTTTGTATGGTTAACTATGAAATAGGCCTTTTTCATTCATGTCCCTTTTCTCGTGCTTATGCTTGAATAGTATAATTTTAGAATGCCGCCACCATAGAACTCCTTGGTCAACCTTTCATGTGGCTATAAAATATAAATAACCAATAATATTTCTTCTTCTTTTTTTAATCTTTTGACAAACATAAATATTTAACTATTTAAGGGTGTTGGTCAAGGTGTGATTGAATCATTGGCTTTAAATATTTGTTTCATGCATGGTGGGTCAAAGAAACAAAATAGAATTACATTTTTATGAATAGCTATAACTTCTGATCTAATCTTAAGCATTTGATCAAACAATACATACATATATATATAAAGCATTTTGTATATTTCAAAAATTAAGGAGTCGACTACCCATATGCCATACTGGTCTGTGGCCATTAGTGCCTGCGGTTGATCTTTCTTTATCATTATTAATTATTCGCAAGAGTGGGGAATATATTATATATACCTTGAGCAAGTCAAGTCTACGTTTTATTCAATTCTTAATTAAGATATTGTTCATATTTACCTTTTGGGTCAGCACATAAAAAAGATATGTTGGAGGTAATCTTTTTTTTTTTTAAGCTATCCTCCATTGGAAGCTCATGCAATCCTATTCAAAGTATTTATGAGTATTAAATATCAACTTCGTTCAATACTATATAGTAAACGTTTTGTTAGGCTTGTTCATCTTCATAAATACTACATATAATCTTGAATGCTACATATCAATGAATTGGTGATTCTTGTTCATCTTCATCATCTCCATATGTTAATTTACTTGAGAAGCTGCAAAATGGATGAGGCAGGAATTTAGTTATTTATAGTTTGCTTAATTAAACAATATATGTCGGTTCAAAAAGCCGTCGCATATATAAATGGCAGCATTAGGTTTCTAGATATTCTCACTAAGATCTTAATCAACTAAACAATAAATTAATGAACAAGTCAGAAATTAAACAGGTCACATCAGACTTCACAATTCAAAAGCATAACAGTATAGATGGCGGCATCTTCCCAATAATAAAAGCCTAATAAAAAGGGCTGGCTTTGTTTACTATATAGTTTCATGATTATCTTACTTGTGCGATTAATATAATCTTATAATGTCGTATTGGTTGTGATAATGAACACATAACTAATGGGAAAGTGACAAATCATAGATTGGACCCTCACCAACATTTCTTTCTGATGATCAGAACCGACCATTTTTTTTTCATTATACCAGGAGCCGCTGGTTTTGACAGCTTCAACATTAATTTACTCAGAATATATATATATATATATATATATCACAAGGGTATCTTTCACATTGGAAATATACAACGACAACCAAAGGCTATTTTCACTTAAGGACGTTGGTTATAGGATTAATTGATATTAACCTGTTCTCTCTTTGTACATTTTATTATAAATAAATCCTTTTTAATATTTTCAGATTTCTTTTAATCTTATTTTTCTTTGAATTATTAGGCTATCATACATATGACCAATGTTAGGTACTGACCCCTCCAAAAAAAACTTTTTTGTGCATACCTAAACCACATGAGGACAATATACATATATCGAATATTTTTTTTTTTTCATAGAAAAAAGTTTAGGTGAGTTGGATCTCGGGAGCTTACCAAGATTAGGATATGTCTCTAGACTCTATGAGTACTTACAAAGATACTTACAGACCACTTACCAACAAAGACCTCATATCAATTGTGGAATTCGAACTCACGACTTTGTAGGTTATGAGTTGACTCCTTAAAGTCAACTTTTGTGGGCCAATATTGAAGTGCAGCCTCTCCTGCAAGATTTTTAATGTTCATTTTCTTTTTGGTTTATGCTGAAGTTATTAAAGAAATGTTTGGACATCCTATAATAAACTTTTATCATAGAAAATTCAAACTTTTTAACTTCAATTATTTCAAATTATGTAATAGATAACATCTTTTTTAATATAAATCTCAGAAGATTATCAAACAAAGTTCAAGTTCTTCGTAGTGCAGTGGCAGTTGTAAATTGTAATCTACACTAGTGCTGTTTTATTTATTAAGTAGAAGTCATGAGGTACAATTTACAAAGTTTTTGGTCTTGCATTTTTAATTGTCTCAGTGGATTAATGGCCGGAATGATTTTTATGGTCCACCGCTGTGGAACTCCAGATAATTACCTGATTATAATTAAGCCACTGTTTTTTTTTTTTTAAATGATTTAACATCCACCATTAATATTTTAACTTCTGATTACGAATATATATTAAAAAAATAATTGGACATAGTCATCACATCCTTCTTGACGATGCAGTGGGCGTTTTGTTAATGAGAATCAAGTAATATAACCCTACTCTACAGTTCAATCTTATCTAAAAACAGAGGTTATAAAACATGACTTAATATTTTCTAGGTGAAAATCTTGTTTTGGTCATCAAATTATGGGTAGGTTTCATTTTGGTCATAAAATTATTTTTTGTTCTATTTTAATCCTCAAACTTTCACATTTATGTCGTTTTGATTCTCGAAATATGATTTCTTCTTATTTTTGCTGTTATTTATAACCTAGGCAATTGAAATTAACTATTGCTTTCTCATATGTGGCATAATAAATTAGTTGAAAAAGAAAAAAATTATTCTTAGTCACAAATTGGAGATAAATTTGTAATTGATTTTTCCTTTTAAATGGTGAAGATTATTCTTTCAAAAACTGAAAAATTTTCTTTCTCATTATTTTACCAACTCACTTATTATGACATATAAAAGAGAAATGATTCATTTCAACTGTTAAAAATAACAGAAGAAACCAGACAAAATCATATTTTGGGGACCAAAACAGAAAAAAATGTAAAACTTTGAAGACCAAAGTGGAAAAAAAATTTAGGACCAAAATGAAACATATCCCAATTTGAGGAACCAAAACAAATATTTGACCTATTTTCTATAACGGGATGGTCATACTCATCAATTACCTAATAATGTTGTATTAAGAGCTGTTCATAGAGAATAAAACACACAAGCATGCACAGCTCCTGTGTAAGCCATTAAGTGTTTGGCATTAACTATTAAGTATTGCTGTATTTGATAAAGACATAATTAAAAACCATAGAAACACACAAAGAAGTGAAACAACAGAAAACGTTGATATCTGAGACACGAAAACTAAGAAATAACACAAGAATTTGGGTTTTCTTCAACACTGGGAACGTAGTAATAGTAGGTGGGCATGTGAGGATTGTTTGATCTGTAAATCTTGAGAAGCTCAGCCATTTGATCATTGGGATCTTTCTTCTTATCATCTTTGTTAGCATCATCTTTCTTTTTATCTTGCTCTTTTGCGGGGCCCACTGTTAATATCTCTGTGTGCCAGAACTTTCTCAGTTTGCTTACTACTTGGACAGGATCAGTATCTCCAATTACTGTTAATTTCCTCTCCTTCATGTCCATGGCGATGGAGTCAATGCCTGCAAATTACAATTAATATAATATCACAAGCATGACTCAAATCATTCCAAAATCATTTCTTTTATCAAGATTCTAAGCTTTCATGGCTCACAATAGATTATAGGTGCCTAATTATTAGTTAGATAGGAAAATTAAATAAAATAGTTTCTTTTTCAGTCCTTTGTACCTGGAAGGCTAGAAACCATTTTCATGGCCTTCTGCTTTGCTTTGTCATCGTGCAAGTCCAGCTTCACCACCACTTTCTGCAACAAATGTTAAGAGGGTTAGAATATGATTTGGACATATATAGGAAAGAAATGTGATATAACATAGTGTGTGTTTGTAATAGTTATGCTATTCTTGATAAAAGGATAAAGCAGTATGATTGAGAGGGGAGAGAAATGATCAGTCATGAGAGATTGGAAAAGAAAGAGAAAAGAAGTGTCAAGCAAGAGAGGCATAAACAGAGTATATGGTTTATGTTTGAATTTGATTATTTGCATAAGAAAGAAAAAAGTATGGGAAATCTGACCTTCATTTGAGGATGAGTTGGACCGTTGAAATAATATTTTAGTGGAGAGGAAGAACAAACTAATAATTTAAATTCAAGTGAGAGGCAGAAGAAGATGAAGAAGAGGGTTTAAGACTTCAAGGAAGGAGCAGAGAAAGTTGGGGTTATTGGGGAAGAAATGCAACATAAAATACAAGGACTGTGCAAAACTTTGATGTAAACACAAAGCTCCAATTCATTAGTTGTTAATTAATAGGGAGCGTGTGAAGCAAGCCATCCATCCATTGACGTAAGCCTAGACTTGACTCAATGACTTGCACTTGCCTTTCTCATTTATTTTCCATCCCTTTCTATTCAAAACCCTTTCATCTCACCACATTATGACAAGCATAGTATTTTAAGTCACATAAGAACATGTTGTAGGTTAATGGTTATGATTGTCTGAAGAGTGAAGAGGAATGATTGTATGGGGCGTATCGAATCAGTCCAAAACAGAAAAAGAGAAAACAGAACAGTAAGACTCCTTTGGGTGTGTCAAGTGCCAACATTGAACAATTCCTGATTCCTACATTGACATATATAGCTTTGTGAGGCCAGCACCAGGAATAGTTAGCCTTCATAGTGATAACAAACCCAAATGATGAGCTGTCCCTACTCTCTTAGAATAGTCATTCTCTGTGTATAATATACATATACATACATATATATTTAAATTTACCTGCCCTTTTTCTTTTTTGGTCATATGCCTGCAGTTACCTACTGCTTACCACCAAAACAAGAGTTCTCAATTAACCTCGCAATTTTGTCTTAAATCCTTAATCAAAGTAGCCTTTTATGCTTCATTTGTATATACAATTAATCAGCTGTGTGGTACTGAATATTCAGTGAATTACTTTGCTTAGATTAAATAATTACTCTCTTTTTTGTCAGAAATAACTACTCTCTTGTTCAAAATAGAGAAAACCTACTTTTTAGTTCTTGAATTGTTACTAAGTCCATGATTTAGTCCCTGAATTATAAAAAATAAAGAATCAGTCTCTGAATTTTACACTACTGTCAACCTTTTGATCCATGAATTGTAGAAACATACGAATCAGTCCCTGAATTTTACACCATCATCAACTTTTTGGTCCTTGAATTCTAGAAAAATACGGATCAGTCCCTGAATTTTACACCACCATCAACCTTTTGGTCCCTGAGTGTTGGGAAGACAACAATAATGCCAAACAAATCAACACTATCAATAATTCTTCCCCACTTGAATGAACCTAATAGGAGCAATGAAGAGCAAAAAAATCCAGCAACAACCTCAACATAAAATGCACAAAAACAAGAACACCGGGAATTATTTAACGTGGCAAAAACTCCTCCAATGTGAAGGATAAAAACCACGGGACCTAGTCCAGAAAATGAAATCCACTATCACCAACAATGTCTTACAAACAATCAGCAAGCCACAAGTGAACCAAATGATCTCTCAATCACAAACAAACTCCCAAAACGAACTAGAGCTAAACAAGAGAGATAAGCTGTGATTAAAATCAAAACTGACAATGTTCTAACCGTCCAAATCCAATCTCCACCGTTCAGAACGAAGAATAGAGAGTCACGAACATGCTCACCAAAAATCAGCTCGATCGGACACCGAATGAAAGGCCGACCGTTGAAAACGGTGAAACACGACGCTGCTGAGACGCCCAGAAAAACAGTCCGATTCTTCACCCAAAATCACCACCTTCCAGACCTTCAAAACTGATCTCCACCGTTCAAAATGAAGAACAATATGTCAGCTACTTGCCCACAAAATTTCAGTCTGAACGGAGTTCCGACCACCGTCCGATCGCCGGAAATGTGGAGCAAGGTCAAATCTGAAAATGATAAAAACTGCACTCTTGTGTAAGAATGTAATAGTTTCTCTCCATGTCTGAATTTTTTTGCTGCTCTAGTGGTTTTAGGGTTTCAGCTTGCAAGAAAATGTAAGGACTAAAATAGCCCTAATGGGCTTAAGCAAGTGGGCTTCACAATATTTGGTTTTACCACATAGGAGGGAACCAAATACCCAACA